>PQXH01000184.1:0-87408 GCA_004786125.1 Botrytis tulipae
TGGGCTAAAAGTGTCCGAGTTCCCCATATGTCCGAGTTCCCCATACGTTACGTTATATAAATTTTTATAATATAAATTTTTAAGAGATTTGAAATTTTGAAAATATTAATTATTATTATAAAAACTTTATAAAAATAATTTTTAGATAATATGAATTACAAATTATAAAGATTTTTGTATTTGAAAATATAGTAAAAAGCCAAATTTTGATGTGAAAATGGATTTCGGCTAATAGCAGTTGACTAGTACTGTATCTCCTCTGAGCGTCCATTGGAATACACATCGGCGACATCGAATGTGTTGATACCAGAATCATATGCATGCTTGAGAATTGGGAATGCCTCTTCTTGTGCCAGGACCCAGGGTTGCCAGTTTTTGTCGCCATAGGTCATACAGCCAATTATCATCTTGGAGACTTTGAGTCTGGAGCTTCCAACTCTATGAGAAACGTTAGCTTCTGTCTTGGCATTGGTTCGGTGTGTAATAAGCTTGGTAACTGATCATCGGAGATTACTTTGCATATAAAAGAAAGCCCTTGACCAAATTGCAAACTTTCACGTGCCTACTGAGTTTATGTACGAAGAAACAAATATATTTCGATCAACTTGGAACCATCAGAGTAGTTTCCAGATAGTTTCTCATCACATGCTTCACTGCCATATGCTAATATCATACCAAATTGAAAGTACAGAGATGAGAAAAAGCACAGTATAGATATTGAAAATGACGGGTCTTAAAATTGACCGAAGAAATTCAATATTCACACGGTAAAGTATCTACGACTGAAATCGCAATTAAATATTTCATTCATATAATCTTGTCTATAGCGCTATGCTTCTAATGTCCGACCATAGCCTGCGCGGCGGCAGAATATCTGTTACCTTGTGGCTTGGCGGCATCCACAATCTTTCGCATTTCTTGCAACTCCTCCTTCGTCAAATCGATGTTGCGTGACGCAAAGTTGGCCTCAAGTCGCTCTGGTTTGGTTGTACCTGGAATAGCAATCATACCCTGAGCAGCAACCCACGCGAGAGCAATCTGAGTGATTGTACACCCCCTTCGAGTTGCGAGTTTCTTGATTTCCTCCACTATAGCCTTGTTCTTGTAGAAATTTTCTCCTTGGAATTTAGGGCCTAGATGAAATTAAGCGTCAGTAAAGACCACATAAATTGTAGTGAATAGGGAACATAGTCAAGGAGAGACATACTACTTCGACGGAAATCGCCCTCAGGGAAATCATCGGGAGTCTTGAATGGAAAGTCGTCCACAAGCCATCCGTGACCTAGTGGGCTATAGGCAACGTAGGCAATTCCTAACTCTTTTGCAGTTTCTATCAATCCATCTGTCTCGTGAATAGTCTCAAAAGCAGAATACTCTGCCTGGAGAGCATCAATTTTCGCAACTACGAATGTCAGCAGGAATCGATAATTGTAAATGGGAGCTTACTCGAATTTGCTTTGCGCAAAGTGGCAGCAGAACATTCAGAGAGGCCGATGAACTTGGTTTTTCCCGCCTTACGAATCTCATCGAGAGCTGGGATAGACTCTTTCAAAGGAGTGTCTTGGAAACAAAGTTAGCATACTGAGCACGAGATAAAGTTAGGTCAACCTACTAGGATCAATACGATGCAAATAGTAGAGGTCTGGTGTGAAGCCGAGTCTCTCAATGGTGCCCTCAATATACTCCTTAATATGAGAAGCAGAATTGGTGACTCCCCCAAGTCCACCTTCAACTTTCCCCATACAATCAAAGCCACATTTTGATGCAACTATAGATTATTGTAGTCAGTGTTGGTTCTCCAATGGCGATGGATTTTGACGTACTGAAGACTTTATCACGGACGTTGTGCTTTCTAATGAAGTCTCCGAGCAGTTTCTCGTTAACACCCGCTGCGTAAACAACCTTCAATCTCATTTAGTAGTCTTCCGACGCAAATGCAGAGATATCTTAAACCTACAGCAGTATCCCAGAATGTACATCCCAGTTCAATGGCCTTAAGAAGGACTGGCTCAGCTTCCTCCAAGCTGAGATTACTTCCCAAGCCAAAGCTTAAACCCATAGCACCGAAGCCCGGATTAGCGACCTGGATGTTGCCGAAGGGAATTGTCTTGACCATAGTGAATTTTTATAAAGCGTTTTCTGATTTTTTGCTTATTTGTTCATTGTACACTTCTCTGAATCATACGAAGTTATAGACATATATATATATACTGTAATTAAGGAAGTGAGAGAGAGCCACATGAGATCTCACAGGCGGACTTTGTGGAGATAACATCGGAATCGATTGAAACATTCTACTTGATTCTTATGTCAGTGTTGTCCGCTCGCTTCACTTTCTAACATCGGATATTAATAAAGCAGCAGTGGTTCCATTTTGTTGTTTCGGCCGAAAGAGGCTTGTGGAGACTTGTGGAGATACATAAACCCCTAAATTGCTTACGTAAGTTACCTTATGTCAACATGCAAGATTGCGTGCCGTGGTTTATCAGTGGGTTGGTGGGGCCATTTCTCGATCTCAAGCCTCCTGCATTAATGACTTTGAACAACGGTTTCTCATATAAGGCAGACGTCGACGCACTAAAGGGAATCCGGACTACATAATGAGGAAGTCCAATCAGTGAACGAGAAACAGAAAAGGTAGACAACCAGACTCAATGCAATAAGTACGTGTATCAAAAATTAGTTGATCCCTAATAAGCCTAATCATACATTCGAAGCTATCACACACATGGAAAGACTGATCATCATGTGAGCATTGATCGAATTGACACAAGTATGATTGATTCTAGAGCTTTGAATTCTCCTGAATGTTGACATTGTAGACGAGAGACGAGACCGAGATACGAGAACGAGATACGAGGGGTTGAAAAGTGGTCTGGCCATTGTCAGGCAAGTTGCCATATCTGCTCTAGGGCAATATTGCAACCATGGCATCTACCCAGGACCGGATGCGGAGATAGGTTCACCGTAGATTCCCCGGCATGTTCCATTTTTTATACTACCTTCCCAGAGTCTGTTTGCTAATTCCTTCCTACGTTCAATCCTACCTCTCCTATTTTGAGTGCCTTATCTGCTTACTGCTTGCTGACTACCTGCTGCTTACTACTTAATTACTGCTTATGAACACCCCACACTAGGTGGAAGTTAATAACAAGTGCAATATCCACATCATTCGAATATGGCCAAACCACCATTCGCCGCTCAGATTACCCTGCAGTATACGCTGCAGTATACGCTGCAGCAAGACACAGACAAAAGAGTACAGGATGTTCGTTCTAGCCTGTCTAACGCGGCTGAGCGAAGAAAGGCACAAAATCGAGTCCATCAGAGAGCTTGGCGTAAGTACTCGTTCTGCTTTTTGCAACAAGTCCTCGTATGTCACAATGGGGAACTAATAATGTGTGCGTCTCTAACTCGTAGGGAGAAGAAAGAAGCTTGAGCGATCACAGTTTCGCATAGTGGAATTTGTAACCGTTGAGTCGAACAGTTCTCCCGGGCAAAAGCTTGCACCCTCGGAGACTAGCTTGTCGGGCTCTAGCGGCTCATTAGAGGATAGCTCGCTGATGGTAAGAGCTACGGGTCAAAATTTCTCCCATTTACACTCGGATATAACTCTGTGGCAAGAGGTAGATCTGCTTAATGTTTTCAATTCAGCTGCAGGTCTTTCTCAAATCAAAACTTGCGAGCGTTCTCGAACAGCTGTCGCATGCGCACAAGGCAATATGGGTGATTCGGTAATTATAGAGTGGTTGCAAAAATGGCCACAGAATGCTTCTACGATTGGATCCCTGAAGGCGAAAAATTGTTAGTTCTCGTCAAAGTCAATGTTTTCCGAGCTCTGATCAGCAATTCCATGACTCTTGGAATCCCATCTGACGTCATCACGAACGACGATGCAACATCTGCATTTTTTCCGCCATCTGTTGATGTGGACGGCATCCTCGCACTGCCGCCAACATTGCGGCCCATAGATCTTCAAACCCAGATCCCCCATCATCCTTGGATTGATTGTTTGCCTGTGCCTCAGATGCGGCAAAATTTAATCCGAGCCGGAAACACATATGATGTTATGGACCTTTGTGGAGACTTGGTTGGACTTTTCAGTGCTGGAATTGGGAGAACAGGCATGGTCATCTGGGGAGAGCCGTGGGATGTGACTGGTTGGGAGGTGACTGAGGGATTCTTGGAGCGTTGGGGATGGACGGTCAAGGGCTGCTGGGATTTATTTGAGTCTACAAATAGATGGAGGGCAGAACGAGGTCAAATGGCACTACAATTCGACAAAATCTTAATCTGAAGATTTTATCTATGCTTTTCATGTGTGGCATCGCGAGTTCTTCAAGAGAGAGATAAGTGACCTGGTTTGGCATATGCACATCGTCATCATTTTCTCACATGGTTTCCTGATGTTGTGGAAGTTTCCATATTGTCTCTGCTCCGGTTCTAAATTATCAAATAGTGGCGAATCATGAGATTGAATAGATATATCTTGCTACGCGAGATGAGGCCATAATCTCAACCCAAAACATAACAACAGCGACAATTAAGATCCGATACCAGAAAGAAAAGAGAGTGTGTGCAGATAGCGATAGAGAAAGAGAAAAGCTGGGCGTGAAAATCGCTTTTATTTGTTATTTTACGACTGTTTTTGAGGGCCGCTTTTAAGGTCATCGAACCATCTCGTTCTCTCGGTCATTTGAATCATTCTTCATGGAAGAATTATCGGGAGAAGCCTTTTCGCTTAATTTCAAGAAGAAGAAGAGAAGAGGGAAGGCGAAAGGAGATATGAGTGTAAAGAAAAAAGTAAAAGAAAGCTCACTGTACAATGTAGGTACCTATATTAAGTCAACATAATGTCCTTGAGTTATTATTATGTAGAGGCTCTTTATTGGCTAAGGCTGAATGTTTAATAGCCTTTCAGAGTGAGATTGGTAGACTGGTAGCCAACCTGTTATGCCGATAAACGTGGCAGTGTTAAGAAGAACGAGCTGAAGAATCATATCCCCGCATATTAGTTCTGCCCGCAGCAGCTTGCATGCAACATATTTTCTCATTCTTTGGAAAGACAAAAATTACTCAAGAATCATTTAAATATATCACGAAATCCAAAAATGCCAATATCTTCATCATCATATTATTCATTTGTTTCCTTCTTCCGAAAAATCAATGATATCCGTCCGTCCTTTCAAGAATTATCGTGCACACCACATGATCTTAAAACTCTCGTACCTGCTTCACTATATTTATTATTCTCCTCATTTTTTCGAAAGAAGAACATCATTCTGCGCAACTTTCGAGCGTTATTGAATACGTTGCAGAACCCAATATTATTAGTACTTCTATTACAATCCATACATGTATTTGCATCTCGCTATAAAACCATTATTCGACCCGATCCTGCAAAATCATTCAGCACATCACAAAAGCGTAATCGATCAAGGGGAGTGCCTTCATCGCTGTATCGACCTTTAAATCGAGGTCTGGAAGAAATTCGTTTGCTAAGATTATATCCACGACATCATCCATCAGATTTACCATCATGCACACTTTTCCACACACAATCAGATGATTCAAATTTGCAAGACCATCGATCGGACTTAGTACTAGAGTCAAGGCTTCTTTTCCAGCAGAAGAGGAAATATAATGCCCTTTCATATGTTTGGGGAAACCCGGCTCGATTATCGCCAATTCTTGTCAACGGCGTCATAGTGATGGTGACTACTAATCTTGCAAAATGCTTGAGGCAATTGACATGCAATATGAAGGCTGAATCCCAAGGCGCAGCCTTTCTTTGGGTGGATGCAATTTGCATTAATCAAAGTGATGCAATCGAGCAAGCAATTCAAGTCAAACGTATGGGCATGATTTATTCCTCTGCCGAAACAGTCATCGTATGGATCGGGGCACCCAGAGTTGAAAGGGATGCGCCCGCATTACTAGAGATCCTGATCGAATTAGATTGGACTAGAGAAAATTCTGGCTTCAGGTTACTAGATTCGGCATGACCGGCATGGTCTGAATGGCCCGATAATTACTCCGCGCTGGTAATAGATCAGTTCTTCTTGAGAGGATGGTGGCGAAGAACTTGGGTGTTTCAGGAAATAGTACTCGCAAAATCTATCGATTTACATTACGGCACTGTTTCTATTCCATGGGGCTTGATTAATAGTGCCCAGCTGCACTTTTATCATCTTGACTCAAATTCTGCAATGTCGCCTGTTACGATACCTGACGGAGTTTTCAAGGCCATGAGGAGGATTTCAATCATCAACAATGTTAGAACCAGCAGAGCACGCGGTCTCAAAGTTCGACTGACTCAGCTATTGTGTTTGGATAGATTGTCATTTTGTTCCGACCCGCGAGATCGTATATATGCGCTTTTAGGCCTTGCAGAGGACCAATATACTGTGAATCCTGATTATACCAAACCCGTTCAGTTGGTTCTCCAAGATGCAGTTGAAAGTCTTATCAAAAAAGAAAGATCACTGAATATTATCTGTATGTTACCGAAGTCTCGTCGAATGTACGGTTTGCCGTCTTGGGTTCCTGACTTCACCACATCTTCACATTCGAGGAGCTTGATGAGTTTCCTATTGGACGACCCAGATAAATGCCATATATTTACGGCATCCGGAACAATGCCCTTTCCTAAAATCCAGGTCAAAGCAGGTGTTATCTCAACGAAAGGTTTAATATTGGACATTGTTGATGGCATGGGCTCAGCTACCCCTGTGACTCAATCGAACGCTCCAAAAAACCGGACTCTTCCTTTTCTGCCCAGCCATACAAGTCTGCAACAATCGAGTACAATTAAGTCGCGCTATCATACCAATCACCATATATTGCATGCTATTTGGAATACCCTAGTATCATCCCGAGAAAGATGTGATACCAAAGCAACATCTGCGAGCGAAACTGTGTACCTCATGTTCAAGTCAGTAGCAACGCCAAAAGAAAAATGGTCGTTAGAAGATATATGGGATTGGGATAAGTTAGATAATGCCAGGTTGTTTTACGATCGGAATGCGATGCTAAGATTCGCAGGAAGATCTTTCAGTGATTGGATAAATATTGCAATAGACGTCTTTGAGTCAAAGTTTGATCCTTTGGTCGATGTTATTACCAATGAAATTAGGGATTTGCCGATACAGATCAGTAGTACCCTCCGGAATCAAAGGCTCCTCGTTACGGAATCTGGATACATTGGTTATGTGCCGAATGAAACAAGGCGTGGAGACACAATATGCATATTGTATGGTATGGACGTACCAGTGGTTCTGCGACAGAATCAGGATGGAACTTTTGAATTAATCGGGCCGTGCTATGTTCATGGTGTAATGGAAGGTGAATTGATGGATGACATGCAGAACGGAGTTTTCGAAGAGAGGATTTTCAATATTGCGTGATTTTGTTTAACAGGTTTCGAGAAATAGCCTCTCTTTTGGTGTTTGATTTCATCATTGCAATCGATCACTTAGAAGTTAGTTTGTTCTTTTTGCAGCAATAACATAAGTATAAAGTGCGGAGAAGAAGGGGACACCGGAGAGATATCAATGACAGCGGAAGAACTCTTGGATTACTATACACTTTCCAAGATCCTGAAAAAATGGTTACTCAGAACTCTGGTTAGTTGCAAGAATAGGCATCCTCTTTACCTTGTACATAATTCTCAAATCTGATGGCCACGAAAATGCTTTGAAGAGGTGTATAAACGAGAATATTATGGTGGATTTCATCCAGGTCCAGCAGATGTTGATGTGATTAAGGGCTAGAGAAGAGAAACGGGAATTAAGCTTAGATTTTCCAAAAGCTTGATGTGTATCCTATTTTTCCTTACTCACCCTTCTGAATCTCAAAGTATCTTTCTCAAATCTATAGTATCGGCGCTGTTGCGACTTCATCATGCTCTACGTTCTCTATCTTTTCGAAGTAATTTCCAACGTTTTGTATATACTCAGTGATTGTATTGAACTCTGGGCAGAAAAATAGATCATGTATGATTAAACAAGAACAATTGATCAATTGTAAATCAGGAGTCCCCTAATTGTTTTCTATAACACTCGAATTTTCGATGACAACACTCCAGGTCAATTAAAAAGAATTATATCGACGTCAGACTACCCCTTCGTTCTCGTTTATTTACAACATGGATTTTCTCTCCACAATAATGGAGACTACTCCACCTTTTTCTATGCCTAACGATCCTCCGACTTCAATTCATCCCTAAGAAAAAAAAAAAAAAAGTTCCTTGATGTACTAAACAATATACCAAAAGTTTGTCCAAAAGTACTGCAAAAGAGAACGACGTCGGCATGATTCGAACATGCGCCCCCGAAAGGAATTGATTTCTAGTCAATCACGTTAACCACTCCGTCACGACGCCTGTCAAATTGTGTCTTTTCTTGATGAATAAGCGGACACGCTCAACATCTAAATAGCACTTTAGAATTGGGTGACCATCATCAGAAATACTTTCTGAAGTGTGTATGTGTGTAGAATTTTACTGGGAAGCATCGTACTCTTAAAACAAGCAAAGGCTACTCCATCTTTTCTTTTTCCCTTTCTTTTCTCTCTTTCTTTACATACCAAGTTTTGACTATATGGGTCTTGTCAATGTTAGTATTTCTCTGCTCGACAGTATAGATTGTGAAAATCACCTGCACACATAGAGATTCACATATCATGCATTTAACCTCTAATGTATTCGCTATGCTATGATCAAATATTTTTGAACAGTAATTAAGATACAAACAATTTGGTGATAGCCTATGAACTCCAACTTCTTCTAGAACAGCCGTGAGACTGGAGGTTCTCGTTGATAAGATTGGACGTGGTCTGCGGTGGCGGTAGGTACGCAAGATCATTGCTGACCATTATATCTGTGTTCGGCCTGTCCTCAATCGTGCGCTCCTATCTCTCTATGAAACGGGAACAAACAATTCGGGAAATTATTTGGGTGTTGAAACATGAGCTGTGATCATCATTCTGTATGTAGCTCGCAAGTAGTGATCATTGCATTTTTCTTCCCCATGTGATAGTTTCAGATGCTCAGCATCAGCATCAGCAAGGCATTGTTCAGGTGCCGAGTCTTTGTTTACATTGCGGACTGCAAATCGAAGTAATCGGAAGGGTTTTCTACGAACTTGGGTCTATCTTTGGTGAACTCGAGTTCTTCGCCAATCTCATCAATCCCTTCACGAAATCTGTATGAGTTAGATTTTTCAGAAATTCTTCATCAGACATATCTCCCAAATGCGTTACTTCGTGAGTTGAACTCTTTGTCTTCTTCGCTTCAATCCTTGCATTCAATTTAGTTTCCAATTTCAAGATACTTCCATCGATTCCCCGCATAATTCTATGCTCAGATGGATCTTCCAATTTCCGTAGTGCTTTTTCGAGAATCTCCAATAACTGCAAATCTTTCTCACTCGTATGCTTCAGGCGCTGTTCCAATATCGACCGTTTTTGCATTTTTCTCAACAAAAAGTCCCTTTTCATGGTGTTTTTTGCCTTCAGTTGAATTTTAAGCTTTAGTATGACTTTGTCAATTGGATCTCCATCTCCGGAATCAGTTGTATTCATATTCTCCCTTATCCATCTTCGACCCATGGTCGATATGCCAACGATATGGTCGGCTAAGCCACTCAAACTATAATTTCCAGCTTTGAGTTGTGGCCAAGGCATGCGCAAATCACCTTCCAACGACAGCTTATTGAAAAATTCGTTCACAATCACAACTCCGAATCCACTTCTCTTGCCTGACCTCAACATGTACCGAAAACCTGCATCATCCGAGACCAAAATTAACCAAATAAAAGAATTAGGTTCCTTCTCTAACTGCTTCATCTTCCACTTCTCCCACGAGCGTCGTAGAGCTGCATCTGCTTCTTGGGGTGCTGTACCCACGCGTTCAAAGTGTACGCCAGCTTCTATTAATCTTGTACCAATTTCAGAGAATGTGAGATGACTACCAAAAGCCGACATATCAATAAGCTCCCCAAAATGCCCAGCGAGCTTCTTCAACGAAGTCACCACGCCGCCACAAGAAGGAGAATATCTTTTATTATCGACATCCCATAGAACTACGACCGAATTTTGCCTTGATATAGAGGTATTTTCTTGATCCTTAGATGCAGATTCCATGTCGGCCAATGCAGAGATCTGATCCAGTTTGGATTTCGACTTCAGACTCATTTGGTGCGGTGGCTTGCAGAACTGAGCTTTATGACCCTTTTTGTCAATCAAACCTTTTCCTTGATTCGGCACGGAGGTGCCTTTCTCACTCCTATCTAGCCTTGAAGTTGAATCAGATTTAAAGTACGCAGTCTCTGGCTCAGGATCTATCGTCTTGACCTTCGGCTCTGGAGAATCTACTCGACGCCTGCGTATATCAGTGTGAGATGATGAACCCACGTCTGAATCCAACTTCAAATTCGGGGAGCTTGAATTACTCTCAGTAAGAGATGGGGGATACAAAGCCTCTTTTGGAATTATTGGCTCCAAAGAGTTTGTTAGAATCAACTTCGAAGCAGGCATTGAAAGCATCATAGTTTTTCTTCTTCTAATAAGTTCCCATCTTCTCAAAAGGGTGAATGGACGACCCCTTCTCAGAGGTGGTGATCCCCAATGCAAAATTGAGCTTGAGGAAATATCCGTGGCAAGTGATGTGAAGAATACTAGGTTCAGACGGCATTTTGACAATGTGTTGTTGGTATCACCAGGACAATTGTACCTCGAGTACAACGAACAGAGTAATGATTTGGTGTTGGGAAGCAAAGAAGCGTGGATCGAGTTTCTAGGACTCAATTGAGGAATCATTGCTCATCTCATGATCCTTGAGTTTGCCTTTATCTTTGACTGTGTGTCACGGGGTCTTTCTGTTGTGACTTTCATGATATGATTCTCGTGAAGAAAAAGTGGCGCCGAATACCCCGGATTTTGGCACGGGCCGCTAGGCCTGCATTAACATCACGTGATAAGCACCATTCGGCTAGTCTTGCATCTTTGACAGGCACGTTGTGTTTACGTTTTTCTTCACCACTCTCCAATTGTACCATGGGAACGAATGTTTTCCTAACTTTCATGGATTCTGATTTAAATTCGAGAACTACTCGGCCATGCTACTTCTGAGTCGAGTGATCTAGGCTTTAGGAATTCCTGTTGTTATACATGTCATACACTACATGCAACTAGAGATTTAATGGTCTCAAGGCTTGACGATGTGTATCCTTGAGATGTCACATTACAGAAACGAGCAGCCAAGGCATTCTTATGCATAATTTTTGTAACTTCACTGCAGTGCGACGAGATTCATGGTATTTAAAAATCCGAAGCGAAGATATTGATCTCGAAGATGAAGAAAAGGCTGGAAAAGCTTCTTTCTTATTCATTAAACACCCAAGTGATTTATCTCAACTTGGTGAGAACCTAAACCTTCATTTCTCCATTCTCAAGAAGTACACAGAATCAACAAGTTTCGTCATGCCTGAAGTTCGCTCGTACGAGTCTAGCAATAGCAGAGCTTCTCTACCATACCATTCACTTTTGAATCCGAAACTAGAGAATGATGAAGGACTATACCTACGAGATGGCGATGCGGCTGCTTTGCGGCGAAAGTTTCTATATGGAGTAGCTGTGGGGCTTCTCAGCGGATTATCTATAATCTTGGTTATCTATGCTACGTTTCTATACATTTCTAATAGGAGTGTACCACAGACATTTCCTCCAGATTGTAGGTTCGGGATAAAAAATCTTCGTGGAAAGATTATGGTCACTTTAGATATCACGTACTCATATTGAGCAGTTCCATCACATCCAGTTATGTTTGAGGAAGACGAAAGATATGCTGTTGCTTCTAGTCCAGAAACAGATTCAGCATGGGATAATTTAATGCCAGGTAAATTGTACCCCCAGAAGTTTACCGGTCGAGACATCTCCAACAAAAGCTAACCAAACATCAACAGCTGGACGAGGTTTCATTCTTGTCGAGGAGCCCGAAAAATATGGTCTTCGCCCAGGACTACCATCAATAGATGGGCCAGATCGATATTCAGTTTCCGTATTCCACCAACTCCATTGTCTGGTATTATCTCTTTCTCTTTGCTCTGGAATCCACCCAGATCACCATCTAACACCCACAGGGCATGATCCGTGAATCCTACAACTCGGTACTCATGGGAGTTCGCCCGCACATCCACGGCGATGAAAACCTCTCAGACTCAGCAGCTCAAGAATCAGAGAAAGAACATACATCCCACTGTTTCGATTATTTACGACAAGCAATGATGTGTTCTGCGGATATGACTATAGAATGGGCAATGGAGATGCCGGATGGGAAACCTCCGTTCACAGTTGATGGGTGGGGTATCACTCATATGTGTAGAGATTGGAAACATGTCTTGAAGTGGATGGGAGAGCATAGGAGTCCGGTGAATAGTTCGGGAATTGCGTAAGGGTTTGGGAGACGACGATGGGCTATACATTGCTACGGATTGGAGTCCATATGTTCGACGGAATCTTTTAGTTTATTTTGACTCACATCATGAATGTCTATCCACATTTTACATTACATCTGATTTTCACGATAGTCATGAGCAAATCTTTCTCCACCTCAACAATCCATTGCCTCAATCGCCTCCATCGCTAATCATCTCAATCTCGAAAACAGCTTTGCAAATAGTGGGGTACATATCATCTTCTCCACAACATCTCCAGGATCTTACAGTGTATAACATATACAGCTAACTACCTTCCTACGGGCAAATACCGAGTAGGGATCACTCGCATATCTCCCACACCCGAAAAAGGCAGTCCAGCGATTTACCCGAACGGCAGGTGCCAAGACTTTCATCCCTTGGCATTCGGGAACTAGAGTTTTATAGGAAGGTGACATATACTGATAGCGGACCCTAATATTTCTTCACAGATATACATGATCAAAAAATAATAGAATGCTGGATTTTGATTGTTATTGCAGTTTTACGCTGCATCGCAAATTTGAGAGACAAATTCAAACACTATGAAATAAGGCAAAGGAAAGACAAAAGAGGTCGAAAAAAATGTTGACATCCTGCTCCACCTCTACGAAACAATCTTCATCCCTCCTCATCTCCTTCCTCTTCCTAATAATCATCCTCACAACTCTTATATATTTTCTTCAAACATCCTCTGTATCCTTTGTCTCTCCCCCCTCTTCATCTAATTCACATACCTCCCCATCATCTTCATCCACACCCTCCATTCCCGAATCCCTCAACCCCTTATCACCTCTCTCTAAAACTGTTCTATTTTCCGAACATTCAACATATGAAAATCTTTCTCATGAATATGATCATCTTTGGGATGAATTACTCCCACAAAATGGAGGGTTTTTGAGGGTCTATGACGAAGACACAGAGTCAAATGGGAAAGAAAATGTGGAAGGAAAGAAAGGAGAGGTGCAGAAGGGGAAGAAACATAAATATGGGATAACTATGTTTCACTCCCTCCACTGCTTAGGAATTATGAGGGGAGGAGTTCAGGAATTGTTCAGGGAGATGGAGGAGTTGAAGATGGAAGTTGAAAAGTTGAAGATGGGAAAGATGGAGGATGATGATGAGATGGAAGATGACGATGAGATGGAAGATGATGAAGAGACGGAGAGCAAGATGAGGAGGGAACAGAAGAACAAGAGAGCTGGAGGAAATCATGGCCATGGTCATGATTTTGGTCACATGGAACATGGGGATCCACTACATTGGTTGCATTGTTTTGATTATTTGAGACAGGTATGTACAGTTCCCATTCACATTTTTCTTGACTTCTTTGGGGGCTTTGGAAACAATCTGGAGGTCATATATTTTGATTAGAGGATAACTTGCTCGGATGTTCATGTGGGATTATAATTGCAAGCGAACAGAACAAAGCAGGATGCCATGGGATTCAACGTTTTTCTATAATAAACTAATGAACTTCGCACTGACTTCACACCAAAATTTCTAGACAGTACTATGTACGGCTGATGGAACACTCGAGCCGCCAAAAGCTGATTCAAAAGGAAAGGAAAATGTCGACGGGATGATGGAAAGGCAATGCAAGGACCCTGAAGAGTTGTGGAAGTTGAGCGTTGACTCTTTTGAGGCAACTAGTTAGATGGTTGATAATCTAATTCTATCAATTCTCGTTATTCGCACTCTCGTGACCTTTGAGTGCAAGATACTTTGATTACGGAATTTCATTGCAAACCTAAACCCTTGAAGATGATTAACCATCCGTTCTAATAATTCTTATGGCAACATTGAGAAGTATCTTGGCATTTTTTGGCAACGCGTGGATAGTGGTTTAATAAGCATTTTCGATTTATGAATACAATGCCAAGTGTAAACAACATGTGTTGCAATCACTCCCTTGCCCACTGAGCATAGGGAGACTAAAAGCGATACACATACTCTCCGCAAACGTTAAAAAGAGGTTGGAACGAGAAAGTCCTCCCCGAGAACGATCCGAAAGCTCTCTTAGAAGCAAGTAATGCTGCAGAGCAGATCTATAGTATCATGATCGTTTCTGTTGTGCAATACTAAGTTCAACATCATGCACAACTAACATGCATTTACACCACGTCTCGCGTACCACAATATGTATGGCCGTTTTCTCACCGCTGCTAAAGTGGCTCCATAACATTGTTCTAGAGATCGCAATCACTTACTCGGCCAGACCATCGTGTCATCACCAGCTTGTCTAGACTCGGCGATTCAAGTGGTAGTAACCTTATCCCACCATTTCTCTGACCGATTTCCTCATTGATACAGATGCAAGATGTGATGAATGACTTCGAGCATTGCCATGCCGGAGAAACGGCAACGTTAGTTGACTACTCTGTTAACAAGAGAAAAGTGAAAGTGCAAACAACACGCCAGATGGCAGTTCTTTGGATGATGAGAGAATCGGGTCTTGCGATATCCTTCATACCCCTCTGTATATTGTGCGAGGTGATAAATGTACCCCTCACTCAAGCAGTCAAGCAACCTGATGAGACTCTTGACACCAGTTCCGACACCGTGAGAATAGAAAACGAGACCGGGAATGAACTATCACCGGACTGGATGGACTGTGGGAGGATCATATATCCAAGCATTTGCTATATAAACCCGTCTCAACTGTCAGCCAGCAACACTCTCAAAAAGGTCAGCCAGGTCAAGAAAATATCAGAATAAGAAGCCTTTTCAAAGAGCACCTGTCCATACAAAACGACCTCACACCGCAAATTCGCCACCATCATGCATTTCCAAACCTTCTGTCTTGCATCAGCCACGCTGGCCATCGCCGCTATGGCAGCACCGATCATTGAGCCCAGCTCACTTGGTATGCCTACCGCTCATCATATATTTGTATTCCACTGACATCGATATGACAGCCACACGTGAAGCTAGTGTTCCTCGGGGTTTATTCAATAACAATGATGTAGGATCAGAGGTGAAGCGAGGATTTTTCAACAATGCAGATGCATCAGGTGCTTCAAAGGAAAAGAGAGGATTCTTCAACAACAATGATGCAGGGTCAGATGCGAAACGAGGATTTTTCAACAATGCAGATGCTTCAGATGCTTCAAAGGAGAAGCGGGGATTTTTCAACAACAACGACGTATCAGATTCCTCGAAGGAAAAGAGATGATTCTTCAACAACGGAGACTCAACGGCGGAAGTTTCAAAACGCGATGAGGAGGTTCATGATGATGGATATTATTACACATATACAGATAGTAACAAGTAAAGGAACTGAAATTCATGGACTACTCAGTCAGAAGTGGAAGATCTGAGGGAATAATAGTTTTTATCGCCGTGGGATGTCTTTTCAAGGTGGTTGTGTTGGGCTGAATCAAGGACGCACGCGACCGTGTTAATACAGCATTGGATCTTGTCTATTTTCAACAAATGACAATTCTTATTTCTTCTTCATGTGGGAATAAATCGCCCTCAATCATGACAATGACACGTGTATCTCGTTGATGAACAAATGTTCACGAAATAATCAAGGGGAAGTAGCCCGTTAATTAAGTGATATTGAGCGACAAAGAATCGTACTTATAGACGTAGGATGAATACTCATAATTCATTAAATCGATATACAGAGTTGAGAGGCTAATAGTCTGAACATGAGATGAGCTTAACTGTACGCCTTTCTCCTTTCCCCCAAACACCTTTACATCTATCCCTTTTAAATATACAGTCGCAAACTTCGGCATCAAGAAGTTCTCGCTGCAAGCGGTGACATCCGGCTTGCGAACTTCACGTTAGCAGCTTGTGGACTTTGCGATGCTAGCTTTCTTCTCAAAATAGCCATGGTTCTTTTGGGGATCCAGACTCGACTACCCAAAACGACAACCCCAGTCAATAATGCAAGACTTCCAGCTTGATGGGCAGAAGCAAGTGGAGTGGGTACCAAGTATATCAGAGTGCTAATACCCAAAGTAACTTGCAACATCAAAAGATGGACTACACCAAGCATTCCTTTTGCCCCACTTTTTGGGAGAGCAGCTTTGACTCTAGGGTTGAAGCGTGAATATGCCCATAGAGCGAGAATAGCAGTAAATGAAGTAGATGCTAGTATACGGTGATCCAATTGCACTGTTGATGGATTCTCGAGCATATTACGCCACCACAAATCACTACGGTCCGGTTGTCTGGAATAAAAATCGGAGAAGAGTTCGGACTTTGGTGGCGCGAATCCCTTGCCCATTCGAGGGAATTCATTATAAATAAGACCGGCATCAAGACCCGCGACCAATCCACCGGACATAGCTGTTGTGAAGACAAGAAGAGCGAGACCAGCAACGGATTTACGGAAAACTGATAGTGAGGACGAGGAGAGACGAAGAAGATGAGCATGCGCCTGAGCAGGTGTAGAGTTAAATAACAGTTTGCGGTCGCGAAGAATTGAGAGACCGTTCCAGAGCATTGCAGTGTAACAGATAAAAGCAGTGCCGAGATGTGTGGTAAGCCTGTATTGAGAAACGCGGGGATGAGAGCCGGGGGCGAAAAGATCGTCTTTCAATCCTGACTTAACCATCCACCAACCAATAGCTCCCTGAAAGCCAATGAGTCCCGATATTCCAAATAAACGAAGAGCCATAGGCTTTGAGACTTTACGACGGGCGACGAAGTAGACCGCTGGGACAACAAAAGAGAGTCCAATAAACCGACCCCATAGTCGATGAAACCATTCCATAAAGTATATCTTTTTGAATTCTGACATAGTCATATGTGGATTGAGAAGCTTGAATTCGGGTGAGGCTCGATATAAGTCGAATTCACTCTCCCAGTCTGAGGCAGAGAGAGGTGGAAGAGATCCAGTTACGGGTTTCCATTCTGTAATACTAAGACTTGAGGGGAGTCAGCAAAACGCTTCAAGATGACTGCATTGGCAGACCAGAAAGATAATTAAGGCAAACGAAAGAATCTTGGTCACATCACACTTACCCAGACTCTGTCAACCGTGTAAGACCTCCAAATACAACGATTCCAAATACACTTGCAGCACTTCCTAACAGCCAATAACCCACTGATTTCGAACTTGTTTCCGGGAATCTGCTTCGTGATGATTCTTTATTTATTGCTTGACTTGATTTGCTCAATGATTCAGCCAGCGAACTTAATGGAGAAGCTCCATTGGCAGATTCAGTAATTGTAGCTATATTACTATTGAATCGTATTGAGCGGGAAGATATGGATTTGGCGGAGAACTTTGTTTGCCGCAATGTAGGACGAGGTTGTTTTAAACATTGATGACATATAAAGAAATCCCTAGATAATCTGGGAGTTGCCTTTCGCAGTCCTGGTAATATTGAAGCCATTGATCAAAAATTGAGGTGAAGAAAACAAAAAGAGAGAAAAGATAGTGGCATGTTTTTGGAAATATATTTACCTCATTATTACTAACCTTGACTCAATCTCGCTCCAGATCTCGAATAATTGTGGATTACCTCAGCCATCGAGAGAAATTACGGTCACGGGATTTGGCGAAACCGTTTTCTCCGTACAAAAGTTTGGCGGGTGAACCATTCAAGCAGTAATTATTCAATACCAAGCACAATTGATCGACAGCAAGGGTTCAGATCAACTGAATCCAATTAATCCGAATTGATTATTCTAATTTGACACCAGATTCGCATATCCTGAGTACGACCACAACGACGACGACGACGTCTCCAGTTTTAATGAAAAGGAGGAATTCGTATCGCGTCGTGTCTACAAATGTAACATAGAATCCGAACAATCTCAATGAATTATATTTTTATATTTCATTGAACTTACACAAATATATTTGACACTTCATTCGTTTACCTAAGGCATGCAACAATTGTTCTCTCCTTTCATTTAATATTTAATTAATACCATGTTCTCAGCTCGCAACACCGATACCCCAAACCCATTTCGACCCGCGCTCCAATACCTTATCAATACTGCGAATTCCAATCTGCCACGAACTCGGTCGAATCATCGAAAAAGTTATTCAATCAGTAGTTTGGACTCAGATGGGGAGAGCGGCGATAAGATGTCTTCCCGAAATGCAACGACCTCATCTGAACTTCACCCATCCATCCCACTCATAAACATATCTAGAAGTCCTTCCCCTTATCGCCCAAGAGCTGCTTCGGGTCCCGACCCGACGTCAGAAAGCGACGAAGAATACGATAATTGGGGCACATCATCCAGACGACCTATTCTTTCCGGGGTAGAACCAAAATACACAGGTTGGCGATATGCGCTCTACAGTGGAGGACTGGGTCAATTTCTCTTCAACACAACATTAGGCTGGCGGTTTTATGTCGGAGTTCTGGTATTTTGGTTAGGGGGCTGTGGCATAGGTCTGACTGTCATGAACAGAATAGTTCTTTGGAGTGGGTACCTACAAGAAAATTATACTTCATATACTAAGCTTATGATCTTATTAGCCGGAGTTTATAAATTTCCCTGGCCTTTAACGACCACATTTATCGAATTGTTGATTACCCACGGATTGTTATGGCTTTCGGCATTCCTTACAAGATTAGCAAGTCCAGTGTGCATCACTGCTGGGGTGTCGAGTGCGGTTGCGCCAAGTACACCTTTACATAATTCAAACTTACCTGGGTTTAGAGGAGAGGGAAAGAAACATGGATTACTTTCGACTCTGGGAAGGTTGTCATCTGCAAGTTCCGGAGGTATTGCTGGTGGTGGGCTGTTCGAATTTGACTATGCTGTCGCTCGGCAAGTCTTGCCCCTCGCCATTATCTTTGTGGTGAAACTTATACTGAGCAATATCTCTTTCGCTTACGCCGAACTTTCTATTTATGTCATGGCTAGGATTGGAATCATTCCATTTTCTCTACTATTCACTGCGATCCTTGGGCAACAACAGCATTCTGCATCCACTATTTCATCAGCTTTGATTGCTACTCTCTTTCTGCTACTAGGCACGATGAAGGCTGGTCTTCGTGCTCCATGGGAAAGTATAGTTGCTGGAGTCTTCTCGTCCATTTTTGTCGCGTTATATCCTGTTCAGATTCAACGTACATATAAAGCGCTGGTCGCTCAACTTGTCCCTCAAGGCGACCTCATAGGTGGTTTCGCTTCCAGTAACGGCCCATCTGATTTCTCTGGTTCCCGCGAAGAAAATCGAGCATACTGGCGTCTGCTACACTATACTTCCCTTCTCTCCATCCTCATTTTCGTCCCTATTATCCTCTTATCTGGTGAATTGCCAGATGTCTATCGCAACTGCTATTTCCTGGATGTATTCTTTCATTGGTTGATGGTTCTGTGTGGCGGCACTGGATCATGGGCAGTATTCTGGTGCACAATTGCATTGACTAGAGCAACTGGTCCCCTTACGACAAGCTTTTTGTTTGTGCCAAGAGCTGCATTCTTACTACCAATTATGGCCGGTTTCAAGCTGCCAGCTTCTAATTGGATTGGTTTTGGTATGTGTTGGGCTAGTTGTGCTTGGTTTCTAATCGGACGGGTGAGAGAAGGAAGACCCATTGAAAGATTGAGGTGATGGAATCATTTCCAAGTAACCTCGCATGATTCATTGTATAAGTGCGGAACATGGGAGTTGGATAGATGTCAGTGTAAATTAACGAGAAGTTTCATAGAATTTATATCTAAGGCTTTGTGTCTGCCATGATTCAACTATCAGGAAAGCCCTCAACTTGCGCCATTCAATCCTGAGCTGCAGCGTCCATGAGAGCTTTCACGGTGGCATTAGCAGCATTTTTAACTGCTCCCAGCAGGACATGCGAGGTAGAGTCAACAAGTGCAACAGCCGTGGCATTTGCGGTACTGTTCCCTCCCCTCCCTAGTTCCTCTGCCGAGCATATTCCTTTCGCATAGAAAATCGAAAACTGGGCCACAGGCCCACTCGCAAACATGTAAAACCATATCCAAGCGATAAGTGGCGTTACAATACTTCTCATACGATGAAACCTCAATTTATTTAACACATCGGTCAACCGAACGTCTGGAATCTCTTCCACATCATGATATCTGATGTCACGAAACCCCACGTCGCCTATTAATATCAAATCAATTAGAACAAACATCTCCCAGGAAAGCAAGAGCATGACGCTGTTTAGCAGCGCTATCATCGAAGGGCGGCCACAGTAGTAGGCCTGGTCATCTTCAGAAAGAACAATCTCAAGGTATGCGGATGTGAGGAGAAGTATAAGAGCGAGAAATATGTGGAAGAGTGCTGTGACGGGGCACTTCTGAAGACCTTTTATCGTGGCTCGTATGCTGGAATTGCGTCTTGCATCGTCTTGCTCAGCGGATGGATTCATAGGATCCAATGAATCTAAATGTGCAGCTGCTTGAGATGCAGTCTCGGCTTCGTGGTTTGCATCTGCCCCCTCGCCAGATGCTGAACCATGATCAATTTCTGTCTTGGCTGAAATCTGGTGAATCGATTGGGAATCAGATTCTGTAACGAACCCGGCTGTAGACGTAGGTGTGAGCTGAGCAGAGGATGAATCTTCACTCTCTTGTTCGCCCTTGTGACCTACTGGCATCATGGAATCGGGTTCAAATTCGGATTCGGAAACAGGTTCGACATCGGCGTCGGAGTCCCCAGCAAAGATAACATCGGCATCCCTTGGCGATGGGCGGCGAACTCTCTCATATCTACCATCTCCATCTTCCTCGTCTTTGTTCTCAACCTTGGTCTTCTCTGCATCGGTAATCGAAGATGAAGGGTCAATATTTGAAGTTTGAGTATCCTTCGCAACGGCTGCAAGATTCGAAAGGCCGGCCTCGATTGAAACGTCAGGTGCAGTGGTTATGGCTTGTTTTGTGTTAGTCATTTAATCTTCATACTTCGAGGGACGATTGGATCTCGAAAATGAATGTGAAAGGGAGTTACTTACGAGTATATTGAGAACGACTGCTGTTATGGGCCGTCATGATTGCTACGTATGCTTCTTCGAATTGATGATTCTTTCAAAGCAATTACTATTTCATTTATCCTTTCTTATGGAAGAAACATGAAAGGTGGTTTCTGGAAATAGAATTGAATCTACTGAGAACTTATAGGATTTCTTATCTTCGCTTTGGAGCCGGAAACGTCATATCATAAGACTAACATCACACTAACATCCACCAAGTAGTTGACAAGATGGAAATGGTGATTATGAAATAAAGGTAGTAAAAGAAGGTGCTAGCCTGAATAGGCATATGATATGTAATTAGATCGATTCCAGAGCCCTAAGGGGTATGGCTTGTCCAATGGTAACCATGTCCATTGTAATGAAATCCATTTTTCTCCTAACTATACTAAATACTGCACTATATTTCGCTGATAGTCCTTGGAAGTTGACTAACACAATTCAGAGTTGGTGATTTGCAAGATCGAGTTATGTTTTAAGGCGGGGTACTACTAGGTACTCTTTGAAGCTCATATCCGTGGAATTGTTTCTCTATAAGATGCGATGGCATAGTGCATCACGAAGCTTCATTGATTCCTAGGTTCCTTAAACAGTCACTTATGCACTTTATTCCACATTTCACCTTCTCCATGTCTTCAAATTCAGCCCCACTACCTGTCCGATGCCAAGCTTCACGCTAATACTACCGGCCTGGCGCTAACCTTCTAGTTTAACGGTTGCTAAGTGAACTAATCCAGACTACTGTCCCCCACCGACATTTCTAATAACGTCACGGGGGTTTAAAATTCGTCCCGGCTTTCTCAGTCGAGGCTGAGAAGATATCGATAGAACATCTGGATTTACTAAAAAAGTCTTCTATAGCGGGCTTAGTGGGTTTCGATCCGGAGTTGGCAAAAGGATAGAGAGCAAAATATCACCGAAGAGAAAAGATACCAAGGCCTCATGAGAAATACAAGATCCAAGACAACTATTGCGTATGCTCACCGAAGGCCTGAGTAAGTTCAGTCGAACGTAGAGAAAATGCATGAATCCCAATTTTCGATCATGCAGCCCTGAGGGGCTTCTACGCGTGCGCCTACATTCACATTAGCACATCGCACCGGAAGCCGCTGCCTTGTTCTCGAAGAGCGCTCGGCGACGTGATACGTCTCAGGTGCAGAGAGGCTAGAATGAATCAGTTAAATCACTTCTATTGCACTTCCGACACGGATATGAGATTCTCGCAAATAGATAGGACATGGGATTTAAAACAAGAAGAGGTAGATTAAGCAGTGTTTGGCCGACAGGAAGTTCTATCATTGGTAGAACATCAGAGAACTTACCAGCATCCAGAAATCTCCCGAGATCGAGATTCATCATCCCTGTTGCTTGACCAAGGAGTCGGAAGACAGAATCTATGTCACAAAACCATGCAAAGATCAGCATTTGGTTGCCTTTTTCTCCTTTACCCGCCTCGCTTTCCCAGCGGAAGGCTCTTGTATCCCCCAATGTAAACTTTCGATTGAATGATTCGCTATCCGGAATTACTCAACGCGTCCCCGGAAAAAAGAGCCTGATCAGCCTTTCAGTGACTGGTTACCCGACATTTCAATTCAATGATTCCTTTTTTTCTAAACCGTTCACAGATTTATCAATGGCCTATCAAATTACATCCTCAATATGAAAAGACTTTGAAATTAATAATTCGTCTTATATCTTTTAGACTCTTCGCTATACGATCTGTTCATCGCACAGACATCGTGCTACCTCTGGCACATCATTTGGCATCGTAACACCCGAGAAATCCTTTTCACGGCAACCTATAAAGCTCTGTTGTTTCTCGAGTTATCTTGACCATTACATACAGATATTCACACCAAGTCATGGCATTTGTTCTCATAAAGTCATATTTTACACATAATCATCATGCCATTATGCCATTATGCACAAAGTGTAAAAGATTTCGCACTTGGATCACTTCCAAGACGATAATCCAAGCTTCAAAGCCTCGAACCAGTCAAGCTGGCCCATCTCATGGAACGGATGGGAACCCCATTTGCATCGTCATAAAAATTTAGCCAGCCTCCAGGTTTCCGCTGATAAGAGCTGCCGGTTATGCCAGATGTTGTTGAAATTTCTTAACGGCGATCATTACTTAAACCTGGAGTCTTGGCGCAAGTTCTCACTAGAGAATTCCCATGATTTGTATTTCAGCTTCAAGCTTCTTCGTGGGCGAAATGGAATGGTGATGTATGGAGGGCTCTGTTTGCAACTCTACGTGCAGGGGGATACGCACGAGATCTGGCCTTTGAAATATCACCAAGCACCAGATCCATTGGCATCAAACACCGTCAACATGGCAAGAGAATGGCCCAGAGAATGTTTGGAAAATCATGATGGATGTCGCGTACGATTCAATTCGAAGAGCCTCCCATCGAGGCTGATTGACGTTGGGTATCCCGATCAAAGCGGTGATTTCAGTGTGCCACATCTTATAGACACTTATGGATCTTTGCCTTCTGAGCTTAAAACTGGGATTGATTGGCAGTACGTCACTTTGAGCCACTGCTGGGGTAAATCGACGCACTTGTCAACTAAGAAAGACAATTTGAATGAAAGGAAATACGCAATCCCGGTTAACAGTTTGAACAAGGCATATGCAGACGCTGTACGAGTAACTAGAGAACTACAAATGCGATATTTGTGGATCGATTCGCTTTGCATTATTCAGGACTCCGATGAAGATTGGATTGAAGAGTCGTCCAAAATGTGCTTCGTCTACAATGACGCTAAATTCAACATCGCAGCTGCAGCAGCGCTTGACGGAGATAGCGGTTTCTTACCCGAGAGATTGAGTGTTAAACTTGGTCATGTTCTTGGCTCAGAGAGAAAGAGTATAGTGAGATCTTTGTGGATTCGACCGTGTATTCAAACCGGACACGCAACTGGTGAAGTGGGTATTTCTCTACCATGTCCACTTTTTGGCAGGGCCTGGGTACTCCAAGAAAGTATTTTGGCGGCTCGGACGTTGATATACTCACCTGTTGGCATGCACTTCCGATGTCGCAAGAACAAAAGATCTGACGAAGACCCAGCGAAAGATGCAGGAGATCTTGATATCTTTGTTGGTAGTAAGCTTGCTACCTTTCCTTACCTAGCTCTGAAAAAAGGACAAAAGCAATTCTATTTTCCCCGAGAAATAGACACCTGGTACCAACTGCTAGAAGTGTATTCAGGAAAGCAAATATTGCATAGAAAAGACAAACTTCCGGCAGTCGCTGGTTCGGCGTATCAGCTTGGATCGATCATAGGAGATACGTACCTTGCAGGCCTTTGGGCGCGCGATTTCCCGCAAGCCTTGTGCTGGCTGCCTCATCGACCTAGTTCTGGATGCATTCGTCGCTCCACGTTGCCGGCTGATTCTGAATATAGCGCCCCTTCATGGTCATGGGCATCATGTCATACCCTGTTCAGTTATGCTCCCGTGGCTTTCAAGAGCATCAAACTGCTAACAGAAGATACACCACTCGGTTATTACTCTTGTCCAGGTTCCGAGGATACAGATATTTTGTGGGATGCAATGTTGGTAGGCGCCCACATAGACTTCGTTTCCAATCGCTATGGGCCAGTGAAAAGTGGATCAATCACTGTCAAAGGTCATCTTCTTAAAATCGATATTTCTTGCTTCGTGAGTCCATTTCGAGAGAACGTCGCAGTGTACAACGGGTTGGTACTAGGGACGTTTTACGCTGATGCAAAATTGGATGTAAGGAAAAAATACTGGGCCCTTCTATTAGGATATGAGTGTCGCAAGACCACCATCAAATCTTGGAGTTCGACGAAAGAACGCACTTTGGTAATGTTCAAGCAGGTGAGAGATGGAATGGAGCGAAGAATCTGCCTGGGATTGATTTTGATGGATTTCGGGTGTGGCTCATTCAAAAGTGTTGCATACTTCCAGAAGTTTGATGCTGTATGGCCATCCGAGACCAGAGACGTCGTAATCTGGTAATCTGGGGAGGATTCAAGAGAAACTTCGCCATCGTTTTGAAGATAAGAATTTCTGGTCGCTGAGAGAGATGAATGTGATGAGCGGGTTAAGTTGTGAGATTTTAGCTATGAGCTCAGTCGTTGAAATAATGAGCTCTTATCTGTAATGCTAAGCATTTCTAGTTATACCGTCGTACAATGGTATCAATCAAGATAGCAAAAATAGAGCAAAGATTCTACTGCCCAACGTTTGTGAATCTCAAATAAGGCTTTACCTCTCTAACCTCTCCAAATTTCTTCCTCGCATCTTCCGTCTTGACTGTTGGTGGCACAATAACATCATCTCCTACCTGCCAATCAATGGGTGTAGTGACACCCTTCTTATCTGC
Organism: Botrytis tulipae; assembly: GCA_004786125.1. NCBI lineage: Eukaryota > Fungi > Ascomycota > Leotiomycetes > Helotiales > Sclerotiniaceae > Botrytis > Botrytis tulipae. The sequence goes on from PQXH01000184.1 coordinate 25,753, forward strand.
CGTCTGCAAGCTATCAATGACTCTCAGCACTTCCTTGGTATTCCGCCCACAGCTAGCTGGGTACATCATTGTAAGTCTGATCTTTTTGGCAGGATCGATAACAAAGACGGAACGAATGGTGAATGCAATGCCTTTTTGATCAATATTAGTCGTGTCTTGAGCGTCAAGCATATCGTAGAGATAAGCTACTTTGCGGTCCGCATCGGCGATGATGGGGAATTGCAGTGTGGTCCCAGAAACCTCGTTGATGTCTTTGATCCATTCTTTGTGAGAAGGGAGAGGATCTGCGGACTATTTCAAACCAACCCAGATATTAGCATATGATATGTTGAATGCAGTTCCTATAAACGTCATGAAGTGATAGCATACCAACCCAATCATGTTCACATCTCGTTTTTCGAATTCGTCCTTCAGTTTGGCAAAAGCACCAAGTTCGGTCGTGCAAACTGGAGTGAAGTCTGCGGGGTGAGAGAACAAGACTGTCCATTTGTTGCCGATAAATTTATGGAAATCAATAGGACCTTGAGTTGTTTCGGCTTGGAAGTTGGGTGCTGTGTGTGGGATAGTTGTTAACCTTCAATTGAATCGCAGATAAAGTCAAGCTTTTAAAAGTTATTGAGCAATTAACAAGACCATACCTTCGGAACCTAATCTCAATCGTGGTTGCTCAGGTAAAGTGTTTGTGGCCAGGCATCGTCGCGAAAGAGGGGCAACAACTTGAGCTCTGAAGGAATTCTGAATAGGAGAAGCGCGGGGTAATGCACGAATTGTTCTTGGAACTACACGAGCAAAAATGGTGGTCATTGTGATCCGTTTGAGTGAGAAGACTGCAGTTCCAAAGAAGTGAAGCTGTTGATGTGTGTTTTGACTCAATTCAATAAGATGGCAACGGCGAACAGCTTCAATGATGTGTGAGGTGATTACTTCAGGGGTAGGAAAGCTAAAATGCAAGGCTAGCGTATAGGATGTGGGGTAAGATTACCTAAGTTTACATTCTCGAGATTCTCTTCAACTCACGATCAAGGGGACATCACCAACTACAAACTTCATTCTGTTTCAAAAATCTTTACAATGATAAAATGCTGCTCTGTTGACTCTCAATACCCAGTAATACGCTCGAAATGGGTATCCATATCCAATCTATGTCCAATGGAATGGGTTAAGTTGTCGTATGTACTCGGATGCATATTGATGCTTCTCTAAACATCATATGGGAATATACTGGGTAGGCAGATAAGGTTATGCATGTATATCTGATTGTTGCATTTCTTCTCATGTAGGCATGGAGCCTCTCTTCTAAATGGACTCTGAACGAGATATTCTTAACAAAATTCTCGAAAATTTAATGCTAGTGGCAAGTTACTTTTTGGACAGAGCGCTCGTGAGTTCAAGCTGGGGAGGAGCGGCTGTGACCCTTTCGCTTCTAATCTTATGATGCTAATCAATAGTTCTACGTTTAAGAGGGAAGCTGGTCTTGTTTGTTTGTTTGTGCTACTTTGCTATCCTTGGAATCATTCTCTTTGTTGTGTCAGATGTAGATTGCAGTGCAAGCTACCGGAGGTCATTCTCTTGACCTATTGAAGACGAAACAGATTCGAAATTAGGAACAGCATTAATCACCAAAATTGGGTTGTCTGTCCGAGCTGCAGCAGAGATCGTGGCCTCGAAAGTGGCACTGTTCGTACATGGTGCGTGATATGCACGCTTTGCCGCTCCATCGATAGATACTGGCTGCATTAAAGCTGTCACATATCAAGAGTTTTCCTGGAACGAAAGAATCTGAAGGTAAATATTTTGTTTCCACATGCATTTGTGGACATGCCTAGTTGCGCAATCCAACGAATTCCACCGTCACGAAATGACCAGTGGTCAATGTGCTATGTGTTGAAGAAGGATACATTAGCGAATCAAACTCCTGATTTCAAGCAGTCTAAGACGGGCTCCTACACAGCTGTCCTACTCTATTTGATGTTAATCATCATATACCCACACACCAAGATTCTTCATGGATTTGGAACAAGGGAGAATTTAGCCCTCTCATAATGCTTGCGCCATTTGCTATCCAACTGCCTTTTGGAGGCTTCTATATGCCCAAGATATCCATAGCCAATCAGGTAAATTAGCAATTTTACTCGTGTCAATCATCAGGGAGATTCTGATCTATTTAATTGATGGTGCCAAAATTGAAATAATCGAGGTCGGTGTTAGTTTCCTCTCTCCCATTTCTTGTCGTATAGTAACTCCGGCTTGGCGGAAGTTCAAAAAGTTCAAAAATCTGCGACACATTCCTAATTAGTTTATTGCGCCTTGAAAGTCTTCATATAAGGGCTTCTTCATGCATATTGAGGGTGTGTGGAGATGTGGAGATGCGCAGGCCGGAATGGGGATTTTTCTGCAGCGTTGAAGATGAAGTCGTGAATCTATAGTTTCGGGAAAAGTGTCGAAAAATTGTACCAGAGAAATCTTTCGCCGCAAGGCTCTGTAAACCGGAATGTTCTCTATTAAACCAGCAAAGTACCAGTAAATATCATCTTTACCCTCCTCTCTCTTAACCTACAATATCCTCATTTATCGGTTCTCTGTGTGTTGCGGGTTCCTCAGTACGATGCTTCAGTGTCCAGATTAAATATACGAAAACTGTTCACAGAAGTGAATAAACTTGCTTTTCCTATTGAAATAATAAGAGGAATTTGCTAGATAGAAGAACCAATAGATATTTGAAGGGAAAATATAGCATTAGTTCTCTAGACAATCAAATATTCTCAATCCTCCTGGCAACGGGTAGTTTCGTTTATCGTTGCTGTATCGACATAATACTACGTGTTATGGGTATCCTCTGAGCATGAAAGTGAATATCATTGGCAGGATTTTAACAGCTCACAATTGTGTCTTAGTTATTTTTGAATAGCATCATCAAACTCAAGATCAAATGCAACAAGATTAAGGAAAGCATCAAGGTAGCAAATGAATGACTGATTATCTAGATGTATATTGCTTTAAACTTCTTCAATGATTATTTCAAATAGCCATGTATGCCCTACCATAGATTTGAACCATAGTTCTCTTTTCTCATAGAAGGGAGAACCTTATTTTCATTATCTGCGACCGAAAATGTCCTGCCATTCCTGCCTTCGGCGATTCTCGGCATTCTTTTCACGACGACTGTCCCTGGAACCTTGTTTGTCTGGACTGTGAGATCTTCCAGTACCAGTACGTTTAATCTTCCTTTGATCAATCTCGCCGTCCTCAAGCTCAAGCTCAGGTCCGAAATCTTCGCGCTCTCTGTACTGATCCCTTGATTTACCACGCTTGACGCTAGGTTCTCGGGGCATTCGATTCTCTTCACGTTTTCTTTGGCTTTCTTGTCGCGGATATCGTGCTTCAGTTTTCGCTGCAGGCCTTTCTTGATCGTTGCCTGAACCACCAGCAGGAGCTAGTGGCTGACTCGTTTTACGATGTTGGCGGTCTCTCCCAATATCGGCGCGCTCGGCTACCACTGTAGAAGTCTTGCTGGCCTCAGCTTGTTGTTTAGTTGCGCGTACTGGTCTTTTTTCTTCTCGTCTGCTACCCGAAGAAGATCCCGCGGATAATTTTGGCACCGGAAGGCCTTGATGGTTCTTGGAAGACTCCCTTGTATTGCTTTGATCTCGCCCATCTGTTCCTTTAGAAATGTGGGTATCACTGTCTCGACGTTCAGTTGTGCGTAGTGGCCTTCTCACTTCCTGCTTGGTGGAGGAAGATCCCCCATCAGATGGTTGTGGTGCCAGGCGATCTGACACATTTTGTAGCTTCTCTAAATTCTTGGCTCGCTTTTCTAGCTCTTCAACCTTTACACCTTTTAGATGCTTTTTATACCGATACAAGACGCACCTATATACATAGGGATAGTCTGAATCACCAAGCTCACGACATATTTTCAGGATATTATCCCAATCAATTTCGCCAACTCTGCCTTCAATCATTGTCTTTATTTTCAAATCAAGCTCTGGTGGGTATATTGACGATTCAGTCTCTTTGGTATACCTGGGGACCACGTCGACTAGATTCACAGGCTTCGCTGCTGGCCCTGCTTCGGGATGAACTTTCGAGTAGCCATCATGTATGTAATAATCTTCAACAGCTATAGCAGTTCGTTCCCAAGGCTCTCGAGCTATTAACTTTTTGAGTTTGCCATCAATAATTAGTGTCTCTGGATGATTTTCGCACCACTCTTTGACGACGACATTTAGACCCTGAGATAGTCCACACCAGATATCCGGCCTTGCCTTATCGCCTGATTTTGGGGCGTAACGACGGAGATATTTGATCTCCAACTCCGTCCAATTGACATATCGTTTCTCCATTCCTGCAGTGTTTGAAATCGAAGGCTTGGAATTCGATGGGTTTCGACTTTTGGTCTTTCAAGTGTATCTTTACTTGCGGAGACGAGGTTTATCTACGAAATCATGACCTTTAACAAACTAGGCAGCAGCGTAGTCGACTATCAGAGGTCGTCAAAAAAATCAATATCGTACCACATGTGAACTGGTTTTAGGGGAAAAAACGCATCTGGGGTCGTCAGAATCCAATAGTGCCAGTTGGTGACCAGTGGTCGACTTGAGAGCAGACACCATGTGCAACAATTCGGACGAGTATTCTTTGAAGTAGGAACTGGAACTGTGTATCGAAGAGCTTGAGATAGGTGCATGCCAGAATAGGCAATTGGATATGGAAACTCCTTGATATCAAACCTAGCGATATTCCATTAAGCCATTCAGATTAGAAACGAATATCGTAATTAGGACGTATATATCTGAAGAAGATCTAGATCAATTGATGATTCAAATCCTCTCGCTATCGAATTTCGCTCTGGCATGTTAAAGCCGCCTTGAATAGTCACTCAATCTGGCTGTGACCGCTGAAGAAAAAATTATCATTTAGGCATCAGGTCACTTGGAATGCGACCGCACTGATTTTTTTTTCCCGGGGCGGGGGATTGGAAGAAACTGGTCAGTTGTTGCGCATTATAATTGAACGCATCTGTGTCGAATTTATCGACAATGACTAGCCAGAACAGATGTTAATGAACATTCCGAATTTATGTTGCAAGTAAAAACCAACTCCGATTCAGAAATTTCTCAATCTGCTACGGCCAGTTGTCAGTCCAACTGAATTTCTACATAATGTTGCACCATTAGTGCAGTATTAATACACTAGCAATACAAAATCTCTAGAACTAAAACTAAAAACGATATGAGTCTAAATACAATGACGCTAGCCTCCGCACGGGGAATTGGCAAGTCCGTGCCATCAATAGGCCGTCTTAAGGGCCGGAAATGCGGTAGAGCTGTGTATGCAGCACACGAAGACTGATACTGATATGCTGTTAGTCTTTCAATATAAAGATCCAAAGATAGATATGATATATGCAAGAACAATTGTTGAAGTACTAATACGAGAAGGAATTGTGGCTATGCCCCCACTTACCAGCACCCGCACCCGTATGTAAATGCAACGTTAATCACAAACCCCACAGCCACGATACTGCGCCTATCTACTCATAGAAATTCTACGGCATGGGTATTCTAGATAATAGATAATGAATCTCGCCGTGCAATTTGGTTATTATATGTAGAAAATTTAAACTTGAGACTGGCCGGTTCTAGATTTCAAGCCGAAAATGAATCGACCGCAACAAAATCGGGTGTCTTCCAGGCCGGTGCCTAGGAAAAGACGATACAATATCTTGTTCTTGGGAAATAGTGGGTCTGGGAAAGCTAGCATGAAGAATAAGGTAAGGCCCGAATCTTGGAGACTTCATGAGAGGGTGAGTTGACAGGAAGATAGATTGTTTACAATGATTTCCGCGTGTCCAATAATCCCTACGATCCAACTCTCGAAGATAGTCATCAAACATACATCACTATCGATTCCGATCAATGTATCGTAGATATTGTGGAATTGAATTACGATGATCGATATGCCGGTTTGTTCGAGCCACTGATTAGACAAGCCGACGGGATAGTGTTGATGTATTCAATCTGTTCGCCCGAATCCTTCTCTGTTCTAGAAGCCCTCTGGACTCTTGTGAAACTTGTGAAGGTTCCAGAAAAAAAGGGGTTATATGTGGAAGTAGTCGGGACTATGAGTGATATGTGGGAGAAAAGAAGTGTCAAGGCTGAGGATGGGAGGGCATTAGCCGAAAGGCTAAATTGCGGGTTCTCAGAATGCTCTGCAAAAGAAGGCGAGAATTGTGACGTTCTAATTGAGAATTTGATTAGAAAGATTATGATTGGGCGCGAACAGGAGCAGATATCAAGGGATGCGAGACGGAGAAAAGAAGACGATGAAAGGGAGGAAAGAGAAAGAAAAAAAATTGGGCTTGTGAAGAGGGTTTTGAAGAGATGTGTGGTATGGATTTTTCATCGCACTTGATAAATACACGAGGGGTTGCTGACCAAAAGAGTAGGAAATAATGACCATGGGAACTTAACTCGAGAGACTTTTGATACCACAAGACGAAATAATGGAACATTTAATGATTAATCAAACTGAATATACTGCACTCGATTGCATTTGTCGAGTGCTGTGACTTTTCACTTAGACTTAGTAGTTAAGATGATGTTGGAATTGAAGATATGACCAGTCTGGCTAGTTGCATGATTCAAAGTCAAAATTTGTTTTTTTAAGGGAAACTAGCTATAAAAGGCTTCTTTGCTGCATGCATGTTTTTTGTTTAGAGCTTAGAAAAAGCTCGGCTCGGGTGGCACCTGATTCGTAATAGGCATAACCCTCTTGCCAACACTCGGCATGGTTAGCACTCAGATAGTCGTGTTACTTGTCCTACACATTCTCCCATCAGCTGCTACACTCCATGCCTCACTGCCTACTGCAGTTGTTGCGTAAAACAGTTGATCTGGATCCCACTTATTTTTTATCCCTAATAATTTGCGGTAATTCTTCCCATAGAAAGTTTGTTGCCAGTTTGGCTGTCTGAAATTACCTTCATTCAAATAACTTCCTCCCCCAGGAGTGAGCACTTCGAATTGAGGGATGATTTCATTAATCATATGATATTGAGCAGCTACCATCTCAGATATTGACGCAGAATAGTTCCATGGTGTAGTCAAGATGACATGGATGAGGGCATCGCGCCAAGCTGGGAGTAAAGCATTATCGGCAGTAGATGTAACGTAAGGAGAAGAGACGTTCAGAGCTACGCCTGTATAAGGTATGCCCGCATTTGTAACATTACGAATTGTTGCAACGTAAGCTTTATTATTCCCCTGGACGACACTTCTTGATATCAATCTGCCACCACCGGTATTGACTCCTGGTCCACCCCAAGGACCATAAGGAAGAGGCCCAAGATATTGGTTATAGTGATCAAGATATGTTGGGTTCTGTGTGTATGCGACTGTGAAATTGATACCAAGAGTTGTGAGTTTGTCGGTGAAATCGGCCAAAAGAGCTTGGACGTCAGCTTTGGTCTTGTTATATGCCGTCATACCAATAATTCGAAAAATTAAAGACGAAGCCCCATAGCCAACCATAGTTCCTGCATCGACCATTCCAGGAAGATAAGTATGAAAGGCTTCAACACCTTTCCAGAAAGTTTCAGTACTCGTGTTGCCGCCGGTTGCCGAAAATGCTAAAGAAGCACCACTGACTACAGTATCAGGATATACTCTCACGGTTAGAGATATGATTACTCCATATGTACCACCACCACCGCCACTTAAAGCCCAATAAAGGTCTTTGTTTTCGGTTCGTGAGGCAGTGACTACGTCGCCACTGGCTGTTACAACTTCCCAGGAAAGCGCTTGATCGGCACCCATACCAAAATTGCTAGAGAGTGCCGAATGACCACCCCCTTGTGTGTAGCCTCCGGCGATTCCAACTGTAGGGCATTCACCACCCACTGTTACAAAACCTGCATCATGAGCAGCTTCCAACGCTTCGAACCCTTGGATGCCAGCACCAATCTTCATGACCTTTCCGGTAAAGTAATCAGAGTTCCAGTCAGAGAATGATATATTCTTCAAGTTGTGAGTCCAAACAGCTAATGAACCTGCACCGGTTGACTTGCCCAAGTAGCTTGCATAATTTTAGCTGACGAATAGCATTGAACTTTTCTGAGAGAGAAACTTACTCGTGACCAGTATTCCGGATTACAAAACGGATGTTATGATACTGTGCGAATTGAATGGCAGCAACGGCATCATTGGGTGTCGACACATTGACAGCATAATTAACCAAGTTTCCCAAACTACAAAGACTTTGTTCGGAAGAAAAAGGGTCGCAGCTCTCATTTCCGAGTGTCGCAAAGTATGGAGCTATCAAGGAGGAAGATGAGTTCCAACTAGATTTTTAATTAGACACTTCAAATGGTATAAAAAATGACGCCGCGAAAGACTCACTGCAGACTTGGGTTCGCCCAGTTCGCTTGTAGATATGCACATTCCATTGAATTGTAGCTAGGTTCATGGCAAGGGCTTGCGATAGGGACCGTAGCTACTAGCCTACCATTGACGGTATTGTTGAGATTGTTCCACTCCGTTGCAGATGGCCATGATTGGTCTTCAGGCAGCGCTCTACAATTAGTCTTTTGGACAGCCTTCGCATATGATGTGCAAAACAAGTGCATAAGAAGAAATACAATCCTATGAGATGTCATCATCTGTATCATATAAGTCTAGTTTCTAATGAAGGGTAGAAGGCTGAAAAGGTGTGAACGAAGGTGTTAGAATGAGTTTAATTATACATATATATGTATTTTCTCGTGGTGCGATTATCGTATCTTCAAGGAGGGGTACTCTTCAGCTGGCTGCAGGTACTAGTACCAAGAAGGGAGGAAAGTATGGATTTGGATCCACGTCATGTCCCCCCTTGAATACCCCGTCCAATAAAAGATGACAGCTTACACGTGGCTATGATCTGGTACGCATGGCCACCCACATCGTATGAAGCCTAGAAATTAGAAGCAATTTGAGCCCTGGCAATTGATGATGAATGAAGATTGTATCACTATATTTGCCACCCTTCCATGACTCTGTCGACCCAAATGAAATGAATTGTATGTGTAGAAAAGCCGAGGTCCCTCATCATCAATAACCACAGTACTCCGATACCCCTGTATCGTAAATCGATTTCGTGCATTCTGCATTGCCAATCATGGAAACGATGCGTTATTTCAACATCTCAACTATTAAATCATTTTCAGAGATTTGCTCGATGCTTTGTGTGCGATTGTCGGCAATATCGAACATAAATTTTCTACACTTAAAAAGATTTGATATTGAGACGATAAAATATTCTTGTAGGGAGATGGGATGGCGACGACTCAGTTGATCAAAAATCTCGTTTGTTAACTTGAAAGATATCAATTGTGAAGCGGAGCTGTCACTAAATATCTGCATCCTTTGGCAGCCTTAACATTCGGACTTTCTGGACAATCCCCAGCATTATATTTTTGCTTAAATCAGAGCGAGCGACGGGGAAGTCATTTCCCATCTCCATTAAATTGCAATGATTGAGTACGAAACAAAAGCATAGTATTGATATGCCATATTATCAAACGAGCATAATTTAGACACTTCTAGGATTTAAATATTTGATTGTGCCCTTACGCATCGAAAAATCACCATCGGTGAGATTTTCTATTAAGTTCATTCAAAGATAATTGAACTCATGAGCTTGTAAAACTTGACTTTGACTATTGTGATAGCGAGAAAAGCTTTCGAAACCCTGTTTGACAAAGTAAACTGTGCGTAGAGTCTTGAGGAGTACTCACTCGCCCAATGGCCATATTGAAGCCTAAACTAATTGACTATTTTGCGTTCGGACTGCAATATCGTTGATTTTAGATCAGATTTGGACATCAAAAAGGATTTGATTGAAATTTTGAGGGTGCTGTAAGAAATACTGTGAGGATCTAGATGTAAGATTACAATCTATTCCATTCGCGGCATGCACACTAGTATACTTAGCAAAGTGCCACTCACTGCAATCATCCACCCAATAGTATCATTTATCCTGCATCTGCGCAAAAGAACAAAAAGCTAGATTTCGTTCGCGATTATGGATTCCCAGTCAAAAACGAGTGTCGAGCTGATGGAGCAAAGTCTCGCATTTTAAAGGTGGTTAAGTGTTGCGAGATAACCTCAGAGCAGTAAGAACCCACAGTTGAGATAGCCAATCGCGAAGATCGAGAAGCTTTCCCAGTTCTGGGTTCCCTTTATCCACGAATATTGGGGGAAACTTAAACAGCTGCTAACAATAACGCAACTGAAATACAATTTCGAGAGCTTTGAATGTGAATTGTGTTTCACTACAAATCTAGAACCATGAAAGACTTACTTCCCCACAAGATCACAATGCGGGCCTTGTACCTCCGTGAATAGGATGAGGAGATACGAGCAAATCAAACATGGGCTGGGCAAATATTCAGAATTAGTGTTACCCCGGATCGCATGATCTATTCTCCAATAACTAAGCCTATAAGCAAGCGAGGTCCGGTGGCGCCCAGCTACCCCTCAATCTCAATTGAGTAAAGCCTCCGCCATAAAAAGTAATCCTTGCAAAACGAATTTCCTTGTAGTATCTTTGAACAATCATTTGATATTCATGCATTCCGGCGTCTCGAGTGAAGGCGGAGAGTACTGGTTCCGTTTTCTTTTGGGTGGTCTGAGTTGCTGTGTAGTTTGTATCTTGCGCGTCGTAAAGCTTTTGAGCCAAGAGCTCGATTGGAGACATATGAACAAATGAGGTTGTACATAAATCATCAGGGTTCCCTTCTGGTATATGAATGGAATCCGAATCACCTTGTTAAATAGTGAATTGTGATGCAAGACGCTCTATTTCATAATTAGAGTCGCATCAGACTAGCCGCATATATACAAGAACTCAAGAACCCACTTCTAATCCTTAAAAGTCTGCGATCATCGAAACATTCGTTCTTTCAAAAGTTTGCTGCTTGTCAGGGCGCCATTTTCACTATGTCTGTGGATAAAAAGATACACGTGGGGACACACGAAGAACATGTAGGTTTTGTAAGGAAAAATAAAAGGAACGATAGAACTGACAGGTCGAGCATAGAATGATGAAGAGCATGTGACCCAAGTTAAAGTGGTGAAAGGCGATGAGGCTTTCGCCCAAGCAATGTTGAAGGAGCCACCTAAAACGTGGTCAGGACGATCCTTCATACTATACGCTTGTGCGCTAGTGGCTTTCTTTTGCAGCACTTGCAACGGATTCGATGGCTCTATGTTCAACTCTCTTCTCGCAATGGAGCAGTTCAGGACGTACTTCAACGTGACCAACGATGGTGCTTGGACTGGAATCGTCACCTCTATGTATTCGATCGGCAGTGTGGTAGCTATTCCTTTTATCGGGCCGGCGATCGACACTTGGGGAAGAAAGGTTGGAATCTATATCGGAGCTTCATCAATTGTGTTGGGAACTATAGTCCAATCTACCACACTTCACTCGAGTAATGTCATCGGGCAGTTCATGGGCGGCAGGTTTCTGCTTGGATTTGGTGTAGGGATTGTTGCATCAGCAGGCCCAATGTAAGTAATAACAGTACTCGGAAAAATCTGGGAGAGTTATTAGCTAACTCATCATAAGGTATGTTGTAGAAACATCGCATCCTGCCCACCGAGGTGTTGTCACTGCTGTAAGTCAAGTACAATAAACATAGAACATTTTGACTGACTCACCTCATAGTTTTATAATACCTTTTGGTTAGTTTATCTCACAAAAAAATATCATTCCGGTTCTTCAAGGGGATGATCTCCTATATCTCCATCGGATACTTCATAAATCCCATGCTAACATATTTTAAGGTTTGTTGGCTCAATTCTTGCTTCGGGATCTGCACGAGCAAGTGCAGACTTATCCGGTAACCGGTCCTGGCAAGTTCCAGTCTGGCTACAAATGGCATTTCCAGGTCTTTGTATTATCCTGGTATGGGCCCTTCCCGAGAGTCCACGTTGGCAATATGTGCATGGACAGCGAGACAAGGCAAAAGCAATGCTTACGCGATACCACGGAGAAGGAAACCCAAACAGCATTTGGGTCGAAATGCAGCTTCATGAATACGAAGAGTATCTGGAACTGGATGGAGCAGACAAACGATGGTGGGATTATCGAGCACTGTTCAAAGACAAAGCTTCAAGATACCGTTTGGCGTGTAACTGCACAATTGCTATATTTGGACAGTGGGCTGGCAATGGTATGCAATCTACTCCATTTGGTCGATTTGATTGTATTGACTTCGTGCAAAGGTCCAATTTCATACTTCATTTCGGCCGTTCTTGATACAGCAGGAATTACGGATTCCATCACACAACTGAACCTCAACCTAGGTTTAAATATAATGCAGTTTGGCTTGGCTTTGTTCGGTGCTTCCCTCGTGGATAAAGTAGGTCGTCGTCCTCTGCTTCTATTCGCGAACATAGGATGCGCTATAGTATGGATCGGAGCTACAGTTTCATCATCCATCAATGCAAATACAGGTAGCAAGAGCAGTGGCTCTGCTGTTGTGGCGATGATTTTCCTCTTCGACGCAATTTTCAGTGTAGGTTTTACGCCGTTGCAAGCATTATACCCTGTAGAAGTCCTGAGTTTCGAGATGAGGGCAAAAGGAATGGCCTTTAGCAACTTTGCTGTGTCAGCAGGTATGTTATTTCTGTACTAGCAATGCCGTCTTCTGGTGGCAACTAATGACTTTGATAGCGACCCTCGTGAATCAGTTCGCATATCCTGTGGCTTTGGAGAAGATCAAGTGGAAAACCTATCTCGTTTTTGTGCTTTGGTGTCCAATACAGGCTCTTGTGATTTATTTCTTCATTCCTGAGACGAAGAATCGTACTGTAGGTTGACCTCCAGATTTAAACGGGAAAATGAGAATGAATCTGACACTGCACATTAGTTGGAAGAACTGGATGATATCTTCCGGGCCAAGAATCCAAGAAAAGCATCTCTTGAGAAGAAGAAATTGGCACTTGACGACAGCGCAAATATCATCAAAGTGGAAGAAGTCATTTGAGCGGAGTTGTTTGAAAAGGCTTTGCAGTGATGGTGATTTGAGAATATTCCATGTGGCTAGGGAGCATCCTTCAAATTCTTTGAATTTTCTTTGCGTTTGTAATGAAGAGAGTGAACCATCGAGATTTTTTCCGACTTTCAATTTCCATAGTCGAGGACAGCGGAGACGTTGAATGTCAGACATATTAATGATTGGTTTGACAATCCCGTGCAAGAAGTAAATGTTAATATTCATTCATGATTGTAGTTGTCATCTTTTGTGTTGGTGTTGGTGAGAGTTCCCTAGGTACCTAGATAGCGCTAAAATTTAGTCCCATGACACATCGCAATGTCCTAATGGCCTTATGTAATACTGAACTAACCTTATACCTACTAGGTAGCTACTAGGTATTTTGCTCAAGTCCGCAACGCAACACCTTAACAATGCGTGAAGACTGTTTTGATAATAACGTGACAGGCACACGTAACGGGGACTCGAGCACTTTGTTCAAAGCTTACAGAAGTTTATACATCCTTGATTTATACACTGCAGATTTTGGCGAGTGCTAGTGATCACAGTAGCTGATCATGATATCTCCCAGCAATGCTCTCCAACGCGCATACCCAGAGTATTTACTCTATTACACTCGAGCAATCCATGAAGCTTTTTGAGTCGTCGCGATTCATTGAACGAAAGCTGGTTGACGGTACATGAAGCTGGCGAGGTCGTAAAAGTAAAGTTATTTGCGCATGCGCCGCCCTGGACTGGTCCTTCCATGAGCTGACATGGCACATCGATATAAGAGCGAACTACAAGAAATGTCCACGAACGACGGGCTCTTTAAATCATATATTCCGGGCATATATCGCTTAATTAATGATCTTTTCGTGATGCATTTGCGGTACGGAGGTTTAAAAAGGTGTTTGGGTGGAGGCAGAGAGTTTTTCCCTCAGACATTTCCTTCAAGGCAATTACCCTAGGCCAATTATGAGGAAATAAGTGTAGAGGCCGACTATATCGAAGCACGTAAAACGTTTCTCATGTTTTTTACGAGGCTCTAGGACAAGGGCATTGTGATAAATGATTCAGTCGGCCGACTATAAATGATATCCTGAGATGACATCGCCAATGTTGCATTTCCCTCGTACCGGCAAGAAAAGGAGTGGAGATATCAACACTTGCATCACTTCTGCTGCAATTTGATGGGGAAAATATGGTCCTCATTCCCACCTTCCCTGTGCTCCTTGAACTCTCCTCATCGGGGAACAACGCCGAGAAGTTCCAACATCAGCCCAACATCACTAGCTACATTCACCACATGAATCAAAAAGTAAAACTCATACCATCTTTGCATCTGTTTTCTCTTGTGATTATAAGAAGAGATCCTTCGATTTTTTACCAGTCCTTCACGCATCTCCAGACCATTAAAATGGCAGACATTATACCTCCTATTTCAAGTCGCATGAGCAACATCATTCAAGCTCTTCTTCCCGCCGCCGCAGCTGCCGCTACTGATCATGTGAGCCAGATCCTGACTTTATAAATTTGTCCGTATCGGACAATAATCTTCTGCGCACCGATTTGATTGAGATTTGCAAAGATGCCATCGCACACGATCTAATTGCGGAGGTTAGTAAATAGCTATCATGACATGATTTGACTTTGGGTGCGCATACTGAATTTTAAGCAATCAGACATTTAATTATCCCGTGGGACTTGGAGGAGATCCATCACTCATGAAATCGATTTCTAAAAATTTTAACAAATATTTCAGACCAGCAATTCCCATCACCTCTGATCATCTCGTCACTGCTTGCGGAGCTGGTTTTTATCTTGATGCTATAGCATCATGCATTTTTGAGCCAGGAGATTCAATTCTAGTTCCTGGTCCCTGTTGGAGTTCGTACATTATCAATTTTCCCAACAAACTTTAGTGATTAACTTTCGTAGATATCGTAGTGTGGGCGCTTATCTGTACTGTCATGCTGGTGTCACAATGGTTCCAGCATATCCAAGCCCACTGTCTACAGCTTTGACATCCGAAACGCTTCTTCCGGCTCTTGAGACAGCATATAACTCATCTCCGGATCCAAAACGGATCAAAGGATTGCTTATTTTCAATCCTCATGCACCTTTCGGACAGTATTATTCTAAGTCTGTCTTACAGGACTTACTGGAGTGGAGTTCAAATAAGGGTCTGCACTACATCTCTGATGAAGTTTATGGTTTTTGGAATTTGGATGTGACGAGAAAGCCGAAAAGTTCATTTCTGCTCTTTCGCTAATAGATTGCTCCATGGGAGCAGAGCGCGAAGCAATGATTGACAGGAGCAAAGTCCATGTTCTTTGGAGCGCGAGCAAACTTTGCGGTCTGCCCGGAATCAAGTTGGTAAGTAGACACGATCTTAATGGGAGAACAGAACTTAACGATTCCAAGGGCTGATTAATAACCCAGTCTAATCCTATGCTTCGTGTTGGCGCCATCATTTCGACTTACAATCAAACTTCCTCACTCTCTACTCTTCTCCTTACCCACTTACTCAACTCCAATATACTGTCATCTTTTATTGAATAAGAATAATGCTCTTCTCTCCAAGAATTACACCTTACTCTCCTCTACATTAAATCACCTCGGAATAGAATTTCTCCCCGTAAATGCGGGTTTTTTTGTATTCGCGAAGCTTTCGATAGATTCAGAGACGCGGAAGGAAGAAGCAGTTGTGAAAAAATCAAAAGAATTCAAAGTGATGGTCAGCCCTGGGAAGCAATTTGGCGGTGCGGAAAATGAAAAGGGTTGGGCGAGAATTACCATTGCTGTGCCCGAGGAAGAATTCAAAGAAGGGATCAAGAGAATTTGGATATGTTTTGGCGAAATTCTGTCACAACAGAATAAGGTAAGTCGGGACTCTTTGTAGTTTCATGGGGGTAGATCCCGGTTATCACCACCGCTTTAATGTTGCGATCTCCCTCAGTCAATGTGCACACCGACTCACTTGAACTGTATGTTACTAAAGCGAGCCCTGACTCCTTATCAGCTAATGTTTAGGACCAGTTAAGAAGAATACATAGATAAAATCTCATTCGATTTACTTCATGCTATATAGGCTTGGTTGGCTTTGCTCTTAATTTGACGTTGGGAAAGCAAGTGATTGTAAATATGTCTAAGGAAGCCGGCCTTGAAATGATTTTAGTTTCTGAATTAATGATAGATGCGTTTAGTGAAATTGAATTAAAGGAAATTTTGTATGACCCTACGACTCATGTTCGTTTATCTTTGACCTGCTTGGAACTATGTCCTCGCCTTCCTCCCTTGGAACTCTGATTTGTTCCAATGGTCTGATCCTCTCGTCTATGAATATTTCCTTGCGACCTAGGACCTTCTCCTAGTCCAGTTCTTTGGCTTGTCTTATTTCCTCTCTGCTTTTTCCCCATGCCTTTCCCCCCCGCTCTTGCATCGGCTTCCGCCTCGTTATTCAGTGTCTTTAACATTCTCCTAACTTCTGTCGCTTTTTGGACCTTCTCCGCTTGTTCTTTATTTATCTCCGCTTGCCGTTTCTCCTCTAACATCGCGTTCTCTCGCTGTGACAGGAACCTCGCAATGTTATCCTCCTCCTTTTTCATCGCGGCTTTTCGATCAGCGGTCTGCGTTTTTAACTCCTGCATAGCCTCTTGCCACAGAAGAATGTCCTGATCTGCATACTCCTGAGTATACTTTACTGGTCTGAACTTCTTCCCAAAGCCTTTCCTCGCAGACTTACTGGGCGTCAACGAGGACAACCACACTTCATCATTATTACACATGAACCCACTATTAAGCATAAGCCAATCACTCACTTCTTTCTTCCATTCAAAGAAATATGATACTCCTTTCCAGCCTTCGGAGTTGCGAGAATTTGGGTTCATTCGTAGTATAGCTTCATCGTCAACTCTGGGCTCATAATTTGAGTCGTAATAGACGAAGTTAAAAATGTCACCTTCAACGAATGAAGGTTGATACCTAGCCTTGCCTCCTCTTTTGTTTGTCTTCCAATCTGCAGAGTTTCTGTTCGATTTTCCTTTCCTCGCATTTTCGAAGTGATTCTTTGATTGATAGACCCAAAGTTTAGCCTCTTCAGATTGACTTGTGTGGCCAGAGACCGTTGATGCATATATTTTCATGTTGAAAATTAGTTTGATAGGATAGTGCTGATAAATGACTTTATAATTGTGATATATCTGAGTAATTGAAAAAATCTATTTTGCACACGAGCGCCCATGAAGGAATTTATTCGTTTTACATTGTTGGCAGAAATCATAAAGGGTATGACCAACACACATTTGTATGTCAAAATTCGATCCTTTCACTGGGAGAGACCCCAATCGACCCTCGTTATGTGACAATATATTCTCAACATGTCAATAGTTATTTTTCACGTAATAACAATCTAGTCGACCTTCCCTCAAGGAATTCTCTTAATCTCCGAAAACTTGAGATTTTTGACTTTCCAAGACGGCGAAGAATCTAATGCTGGTCTAGAGGAAAGGTATTCAATTACGCCACTAGGACAAGATGAATGCAGACATGGAATGAACAGAGACTCATGGATAGCAAGCACGTAACCCTGCAATGCAAAAACTATACGTGAACGAACAACAAGATCGAAGCGCCCCATAGTTCGAAAAAGACGAACAATAATACGCTCGAAAAGTTTTGAAATAAGCTTTCTTGGCTATCTCTTAGCTGCCTTGGCATTAGACTTCACTTGAATCGAGAAGATATTTAAGAAGATATCGATAGATACTTTAAACTTGTGTAAAAGAAAATAGAAGTGATTTTGTGAAATTAATATGATTCAAATTCAACAAGAGTGGTAATAGTACACAATCCAAACTAAAGCTCCAGCCCATATCCACGCTCAGTAAACATTCATCACAAAAACAACTATAAATGTCTAGAACTTGTTGACCTCATCATTAACAACGTTGTTAATTCCCGAGTCCAATTGGGAAGGTACTCCCTCCTTGCTCGCAAATGAGTCGACGGCTATGTTATGGAATGTGAGAACTAATTAGGACAAAGTGGGTGGACGAGAACATACCGGAATCTGCCATGGTATCTTTGGTGCTATCGCTTATGCCATCGCTGAAGTTGTTGCTGTTATCATTTCCGTTGTTTCCACCCTGTTGTTGCATTTCACCCTCTCCGAACTCTTTGATATCTTCTCCGAGACCCATGATGACTGGTTCGAGTAATTGGTGGTTTAGGTGATCTAAGGAAATTGTTAATATAAGCTGAGAAGTGGTATAGATAAGCGGTACAATGGGGACCTCACTTGTGGATTACCTAAGGCTTTGAGTTAAAAATTCGTGTTGTGTTGATTAAAAAAAAAGATGAGAGCAGACAGAGGAGGACGGATGATCAAAGCATTTTATATTTTGCTGCTCTTGCCAAAACCTGAAATCCATGAAGTAAAACTTGCTTGACAGCTCGTTCTCATGAGCTTTTACACTCAGTTTCACTGTTACATCACAACAGATGTATCATGATGCACTTCACAATTTATCCATCTCCATATTTAATCTCTTCCTCACCCCAAAACCTGCACCAGATACCAAGTCATTCTAGAGCTTATGGGCCGTTTTGAGTTGTCCCTGGACTCACAGCATCAAATGGGAGTTGTTCAAGGACTCATAGCCAAGATAAACCTGTTCTTATCCGGAAAACCCCTGCGCTCTTGCATGAATTAAGCGTCATATTGATGGAGCAAAACATGGGCCAGGTCGCTATCGAGCTTATTGATCGGGATATGTTGTGCTTGCGAATGTATGGGGAGAAGCTTGGATAAAGCAGATGAATCTATTTTCGAAGCTGTTATGGTCTTCTTCTTTACGTAGGTAGGGCGTTAGGGTCGCTCCTACTTGGTCCACTGGCCGGAAGGAGAAGACTTCTCAAGATAGTTGCCGAGCTACTAGCCGCTCTTAAAAATTGAAATTGAAATGAATTGAGTAAGATGAATTGCCCTACCTACCTACCCTCAGCTACCTACTCTTTGACACCTTCGTTCCACAAGAACTTCGTTCTTCGCAGAGTTAGCACGTGGGACGAGGGAGAGGATAAATCTAACAGCACGTGATCTATCCTTCCGCTACCTCTTTCTCGTAATGCCAAGCCATGCGCACTTCTTCGATAAGCACGATAAGCAATGCGACTGATCAGATGCTATCCATATGGTCAGTCTCAGTTTCTTCATTTCACATCAGACATCTTCATCCTAAGCTTGCATTCGTGTTCTATACTCATATTGATATCGACCTTCCACTCATTATTAACTGCGACTTCATTACAAGAAGAGCAGTTCAGTTCTCTTCATCTCCTGATTCATCGGCCTCACTGACCGCCGTCACTCTTCAGCTTGCATAAACATTCTAGATAACCTCAAGTCATCATGGAATACAAAATGGAATACAAACAACCTTTACCAATCTGCTCCCAATTGATTACACCCCGCATCATCATCCATGGCGGTGCAGGTAATATTCTCCCCGCGAACCTTCCACCAGCGAAGTATAAGTTATATCACGATTCACTCCTCCGCATCATTTCCAACACTCACTATTTCCTCACGTCGCCATCCTCATTTCCTCTCCACAAAACGTCTTCTTCTACCACCACAGCTCTCGATGCTGTCACCTATGCAGTTACACAATTGGAAGATAATCCTTTGTTCAACAGCGGCCATGGTGCAGTTTTCACTCGCGATGGAGTTAATGAACTGGAGGCATCGATAATGGTTTCAAGTGGGAAGAAGAAGAGAGGAGTAGGACTTATGGGATTACAACACGTCAAGAATCCAATAAAGCTTGCGCGCGAGATGTTGATACGAGGAGAACAAGACTTGGAGGGTGGAAATGGTGAGCATCGAGGGCCGATGAGTGTTGAAGAGGACGCATTTAGGCAAAGCCACGGAGCACAAGGACATTCACAGCTGCACAAATATTCCGCCGAAAAATTGGCAAAAGAATGGGGATTAGAGCTTGTAGATGAGAAATACTTTTTTGTACAAGCAAGGTGGGATGAACATATATTGGGCTTGAAGAAGGAGAAGGATACAAATGGAAATGCATCTTGGGATGCCCAAGAATTTATACCACAAGGAACATGTGGTGCTGTGTGCCTTGATGCGGATGGGGTGTTGTGTGTAGGTACTAGTACTGGAGGCATGACAAATAAATTGACAGGAAGAATTGGGGACACGCCAACGCTTGGTGCTGGTTTTTGGGCAGAAGAGTGGGAGGATACGTCGGCGCACGATGACATGCATCGACTTCAACAAATCCGTCGAAGAATGTACAACCAACGGCCGATCATTGCCTTAGCCGATCAGCTGAAAGGGATTTTAGCAGATTGTTTTCCAGGTTTGAGTTTAAGATCGTACAATCTGATCCACCAAGAAGCGCTGGAAGATGAAGCTATGATGTCCAGGAAACATATGAGGGCCACCGCTATTTCGGGTACTGGAAATGGTGATTCTTTCCTTCGCCTTGCAGCTGCAAGAAGTGCATCGGCAATTGCTCGATATCGCCCTGATACTTCTCTTCAAGCCGCTATCACAGAAATAACCGGCCCCGATGGAGATCTAGTGAAATCTGCAGGGGACCGATGGAAGAAGACGGGTGAAGGTGAAGGAGGTATGATTGGAATTGAATTACAGGTTGTAGTTGATAAATTTGGCCGGAAGAGAGATGCAGTGAGTCATGTCGTTGCTGATTACAATTGCGGGGGCATGTTCCGCGCCGCTATCAATGAAAATGGAAAAGCTGTGATGCGAGTCTGGAGACCTGGACAGTATGATGGCTTGGACATATATGCAGGTGAAGGCAGAGAGTATGAGATCGCTGATTGGATTGACGCCAAATAAGGCTTGTCGTAGTTGGTCCTCACGAATAGTTTTATCAATAACCCACACGGATTCTGTAACCAATGCTCGTTTCCCTAAGCTGAACAAATTTTCGAGGCCAGCCATTTCTAGTGGTTTATTCTCATGCATCCTCCAGTGAGGGCTAGCAAAATTGAAGTTGGATTTTTTTGGCCAGGGAGCCAATCCTTTAAAATCATCACTTGCACAGCTATTCAAATTCAAAGGATAATTCGGATGACCAAATATTGCCCACAGATACACTTCTACTCTCCTCTACCCTCCGTTACTGTTGATCCTCTTCTAGCTGATTGAGCTAGACATAATCAACCAAATAGTTCCTACTAAACAATCATGTGTTGATCATCGCCAAATAAGCTTATTTTTGTCTTGTGATTTTATCGTTCTCTGACTCCATTGTCAAAATTATCTACTCCATCCGACTTTCAACACTCTATATAATGATGAGTAAATCGCACCGCTACCTATCGCCTTTTTTTGCATGCGGCAAATCCTGTTCGAGACTCTGACCTATCTCCCTACAATTTCCCAAACCTTCTCTCGGACATTATTCATTCTTGAGGATTATGGTTACCATGGAAAATGCACAAAATGTTCATTCTACATCTTTGATAGAATCGATCATGCCATGCCCCTTCTTGCATTTTGTTTGATGATTGATCCCGTGAAGTTTAGGTGAAAGTGGAAACAATTATATTCACTGTTAGAATGTTGCGCGGTTTCTTCACAAGAACATCTTATATAAATGGAGCTATGTTTCACGACACAACCTTTCAGTTTGATACAAAGATATGAGCTGGCAGCTATGTGCTAGATTATTTGCTCGATACTCCAAACCAAAGTCATAGGTAGGTTGTTCTGTCTAATGATCAAGGGCGAGTGTGAGATGTTAAATATCTCCTCAATGTTTATTTTGCGGTAGTCGAGATCATCTGCCTGCCATAGTGCTTCGGTAAAAGCATCTAGACCCTTTTAGCCGTGCCAATTCTTCTCAAATAAAGGGTTGAAAAGGGGGCGCATTTATTCTGCACGTTTCAGACAATGTCATTTCCTCCACTGGTTATGCAAATAGAACTCTGATTGTTTGGGACTTCCAAATTCCCAATTTTATTTTTAACCCTGGTTCTTGAAGTCTTCGAGTTTCAATGCTGGTCTTCTATTTCTCTGTTCCACGTGGCAATATCGTTGACAGCCTTGCTCTTTACCCGTGCTTTCATTATCCACTGAATCCTATCCCGATCCTATGTGCTTTTCTGCTCCTCGATATCTCTAAATTTGCAAATTTTTTGCCACTTTCCTCCCCAATAATTCAGTCGCTTATTCTCTATTTTGAAAATAACTGGAAAGTCAGATATATTAGCATTGAACTGCTCTTATCAACTTAGCCAGTGCCCGCGATCCTCTTCGTGCTAGGGCGAATTTGACAAGGTCTTTTTTGAGAGGGACTGCTATTCTACAGTTTTTCGCAAGGTTGAGCTATGGAACACCAGTTCTAGCTCAGGGTCCCTCAATCAGCGCTGGAGGCGATTTCGTTCGCACCCTCGAAAACTCAATTTTCTTCTGTTAAAGTTCATAGAATTTGACTCGACGTAAAAAGGTCAGTGTACTGAGGCATCGAGTCAGGTCCGTTGATGAAGGCATTTTAAACCCGAATTAATGGCCAGAACTGATGACTTGACGGGTTTCTCCCATACAGCGGGAAAATCTATAGGCCGATGCTTACATCACAGAAAATGCAAGTTGGCTTCGAACCTTAATCGCGATGAGAAGATGATAAAATTTGGTTGACCATCACTCTTCAATTGATCACCCAATGGAATGTTTGCGTAAGTCAGGCAGAATTAGCGAATATAGCTGCAAATCCATGAGTCGAATAATAGCTAACTCTGGCCGACATTCACACCCCCAGGTGATGCAGCCACAACTTGCATGTCCAGTTATATTAAAGCCAGACATCGATATGCGTTCGGGTGGAAAAGCAAGCCAAGAGACACAAATCTAGAAGCCATTAAGCGTGTCTTGTTTCAAATTCTTTGCTAGGTCGGGTTGTAATTTGATTATTGAGGACTGGATTGTATCCATGGAGAACTAGCAACCACTTCGAGCTTTGGCTGGTGGTAGACTAACTATCCGCTTGTAGTTTGATGTCCTCAATTTTCACCTATCTTAGCTAGGTTATACTAATTTTTCGAGATCACAAGTAGCTGACTCCTCTCCCAAGATCACATTATATTAGCTTCAATGTTACTTAGTCAACTCATTTGAGAACTCAATCTCAAAATTCGCCCAAAAGGCTGGTATCATTCGAACTACAGTACAATGCTAAGCAAAATGTTCTCCCACTGCTTCTGCCCTCGGCACGTGACTATAATTCCTTCACAAAACCTCATTCACGTATGTATGTGTTTTACCTTCCTTTCAGAACGCCCTCATCATATTTTCATTTCATACAACCCACCAAACAACATTCTATTTCCTTGGTAACTCCCTGAACACCTTCCTGAAGATCAGCCGACTATTGTACAGATTATTAAGCCTGATTCTTTCGTTGTCTGTTCATTTCAATGATAATTAGCAAAGTTCTTGTAGATGATAACTTTCCCACCCAAACCTTCAAATCCTTGACAGCCGGTCAAGATGAGGAAAAGACTTACCTAAATGCGCACTATCACTTGCTTGTCCACACGGTAAATGCGCCGCTGGCGCTCCAAACTCCTTTTCCAAGAATCGGATACTTGGAATCGAACCTCCTTCTCTGATGTAGAGCGGCTTCCTCCCTACGCCTCTCACATTTTCATCGCCCAATCCCTTTCCTTCTTTACTTTTATGCGCTACCTTGCCGCCTTCATCTCCGTACCCTTCATTTTCTTTCTCATTGCGGCTGTTGGAAACATCTTCCGCGTCCAGTGTTAAGGATGCAAGATCTACCGGTGCAGCCGCTAAACTCGTATGATCACTTCCACCAGTTAAACTCGTAGTTGTCGCAGGTGTGGGTTTAAGACTTGGCGATGCGCTGACGGGGCTCGTGGGTGAGCTTTCCCTCCCCTTCTCAACATATTTAGGACCTTGTACACTACTCCTTCTAGTATGGTCTGTAATCGGTCCCCAAACCTCCATTATAGCCTCTTCCAACGTCCTAAAAATCTCATTCTCGGGATCACCGAGCCAAGCATCTGCTTGGTTGTCAATAGTAATTGTGAGGTTGTTGTGCGTATCGAGCTTTGCAAAAGCATCTTGTAGAAATTTTGTCAAAGATTTAATAACATCGTCGACTTCCTGGTTGGGAACCAAACGGAGGGAGATAGCTGCGCTCGCGTGGGACGAAACCAGAGAACCGTCTGGCCCAGAAACTTTATAGCGATGGACAGTCAGATTTGGTTCCCTCCATCTAGCCATAATGGACTGTTTCAGAGTATTCGCCGGTCCGAGTTCTGGATTACGACGGAGGAGAGTGGATACAATATCATCGTAACGAGCTTCCTCGGCTGATGTGAGTGGGAGAATTTCATCATAAAATCCAGGAATTTGAATCCTGTTATGTAGGCCCTTTAACTTTGCGAGGATAGCTGTCAAATCAAAAAGTGGTTCATCCATCATAAAACTCCCATCAACTCCACTATGGACATCGGGATGCTTGCTATTGACTTTCACAGTGGCATGAAGAACACCTCTGAGGCCATATGTCAAGCAAGGAACTTCGTCATCGAGCCAATAACTATTGGCAAGAATGATATAATCAATATCCCCAATCAATTCCTTATACTTTCTCACAGCATCCTTGAAGCCTCTTGATCCACTCTCTTCTTCTCCCTCAATCAAAAATGTAACGTCAGAATCCAACGCCTTCTCATGAACCAAATCGACAACTCCATATAGAGCAGCCATAATTGGACCTTTGTTGTCACTGACTCCTCTTCCGTAGAGGTATCCATTTACTCCCTTCATTTGGAAAGGATCGATAATCCATTTCTTCTGCTTATCATCCGCTGGAACAACATCATAATGTCCATAAAACAAGATCTTCTTCCTCTTTCCAGCAGTCTCCGGGTTTCCCTTGAACTTGGCGTAAACAATTGGGTTATGATGAGCTTCAGTTGTCAACATCTCAGTAACAGCTCCATGTTTCTTAAACAGTGTTCTCAAAAAGGTAGCACCTCGTCGACAATCCTCAGCATGATCAGGTCGTGCAGAGATCGTCTTGAAAGCCACAAAATCTTGCAATGATTTGATAAGTTGGTCATCTTGAAGTGACTCGCGTTTTAGGTATGTGCCCGTATCACATCCAGTAACATCCCATATCGAAACCGAACAATCGTTCGCACCAGTTATATAAAGTTGTTGACCATGATGGGTGGCAACTGCGGAAGCCAAAATTCTACCTTCGTGAGCTTTCCATCGTTTGACACACTGATATTTTTGACTAAAATTCGAGGAAGTTTTGTATTGACCATATTGTACCGTGTTGTATTTCTGCAAAATGTGAGCCACTTGTACGATACAACTCCACAAAAACCGGGAGAATTAAACTCACTCTAGCATGCCCGGTACTTCCACCACTCCAGAGATATCCCCATCCCATCTGTAAAGTCATAACATCCCCTCTATTCGCTCTGATAACTCTCAGCTTCTGTCTCGTATCCAAATCCCACAACTCAATCACTCCCTCCAATTTGCTACTGTAGAGAAAACTTCCGTCCACCGCCAAACTCAGAACACTTTCCGCATCGTCTTCACCTAGTCTTTCGATCTCCCTAATCCCCTCGTCTTCATCCTTGCTCAATTTCCACAACTTAATTGTACCGTCCCCTCCGCCTGAAATTAGCATATCCTCATCCGCATCAACCTGCCTAGAGACTCCTCGAACCATGAGCATACAATAGACATATCCGAAGTGAGCATATTGTTTCATATGAGCCTTGTCAATCTCCAACACATCACCCTGATCCGCAGCGGCTCTTCCAGCCGGCCTCGGTCTTGGTGTGCTTGTCCCTCCATGTTGCACACTATCGAAAAATCGATGATTCCTCCTATCTGGGTGACGTTCTGGATTTGGTGTAGGTCTCGTCGCGGAATCCCTTAGACTAACCCATTGTATACTCGTGTTTTGAGCTCCCAAATATACCGTTTCGAATTGCGGGGAATAGGCTACGGAAAATACATCGCCGACATCGTAGGTACTGTAGATATGGTATTTGCGGACTAAAGTGGTAGGACACCATGCATTGACAATGGCATCACCAGCAGATGAGAACAAAAGCTTGCCATCTGCAGATAGGAATAGGGAGAGTACACTGCGGGTGTGTGCTTGGATGCGCGAAACAAGCTCGTAGGATGCGAGGGACCAAACGACTATTTCTCCATCTTGTGTACCGGCATAAATATATTTTGAACCTACAGCAAGAGTGAGGATCGAGGAATCGTTTTCGAGGTGGTGGAGAAGTTGGGGAGATGAGGGGTCAAGGTCATCTTCAGAACTGGCTCGTTGGCTAGGATCGTGGGACAATGAGTCAATTTGATAATTTTCGTCTTCAGTGCTAGCTAGAAGATTGTTAGTTGTTGATGAGATAGAATTATCTGTCTGTGAAGGTGTAGCTGTAGCCGAAGAATGGGTATTTGCGTTTCTTGAACCAAAGATTGAGGTCATCTTTTAATTGATGATTGGAGGGGAAGGGGGGGAAGTAAGCAGAAGAAAGGAACTATTGCTAGGTCGGTTGATGAGCGTAAAGTAGTGACCGACGACCGACCCCAGCCCGAATTTCAACCCCAGCATGTTGGTGAACCACAAGCCAGAAACCAAAAGTTCGCGATACAAATATAATATGATGAATGTGTGTAGGAAAGATAAGGAAAAAACGAAATTAAATACTTCAAGAAAGAATGGAAGAATTGTTCACTCACCATGACTTTCAACATCACTATCTTCCTCCCTTTCCCAAGCCTCAATTGCTTCATGTTGTTGAATATCAATATCACTCTCACTCTCACTCTCACTAACACGCCCAATCTCCTTGGGACGATCCATAATTGAATTCATCCTCGCACAACAATTCCACCTCTCCAAATCCAACGCAATGTCAGCATCAATATCAGGATCAAAGTATCGATAGTATTGATTTGCACTGTTGTACTCATATGTATTTTTATTTGTCGGTACACCTTCAATATTTTGTTTCTGTCGCGGCGGTATATGTGGATCTTTTTCATATATTAGATTTGATGTTGAGTTCACGTTTCTGTCGTTCTTCCCGTCAATCGTGAAAAGGGAGGTTGCAATGAGGGAACCCATATCGTAAAAGAAGTGTATGACTGTATTTGATTTTACTTCAATTCAATTCAATTCAATTCAGGTAAATCACACAATTCAAACGGGTAATTGGATAATGTTTATGAAGGAGAATTGCGTAACTTTTAATCACTATTACGCCTTTGAAAGGTTATATGATAACTGAGACCGAACGCGCATTCCTAGGAGGTACACTTCACTCGTAAGGGGGTGAATTTACTTTATAGGAGTTTCTTGTATATCAACACTCCGCTCCTTTCCTTTTCCCCCTTTTTCTTTTCCCCTTCCAGTCTTTATCCAAACTCTCAGCATCTCCTCCCCTACATCTTGACTCATGTGGGCTTGTGTCTCCTAATGGGCATTTGGAAAAGCAATATTCATTGGCTATCACTTGCCTGTGCCGCATAAGGGATCCATGTTCATTCGACCTCACTGTTTCTCCTACGTCTTCTTTATTTGTACCCAATCTGTGTCATGCGTTGATACTACACCGCATTATTAGTTCCTCGCCATACGCATTGCCCGCATACGTTAAGTGGTCATCTTAACGTGTTAGTATCATTCAAGTGGTTGGGTTGGGTGGTACAAGTTCAGCCTTGGAACGTGGCTGGCTGTCGCTGTACTCTCCTCTTTGTAAAAGTATCTATCATGATGTAACGTCGAGACACATTTAATTCTTGGCCAATCGTTTGTTCTTTGCCATTTTAGCGATAGATGACTCAATCGATGTATGATAGCAGAGGAGTCAGTAAAGTCATGCAATGAGTGATCGAATTCAGTCATTCTCAATATTGCTCTAGATTTGGAAATATCCATGTACTTTAATATGGACCATCTGTCTCTCTCTCTTCCACGTTTATCCATCCATATAATTTCTACGTCACACCAGCAAGTGCGTAGCGAGACCAAGGAACTTCACTTAATCCAGCCAACACAAAAAATGTCCGCTAGAAAGAAGGAATCCTGCCAAGGAGCTTCCTGCGAACTTCATCACACGAACTTGTCTCTCCAAGAAGATCTACAGCCATCTTTCGGCTCATCCAAATCACCCCATCCAAGTCAACTTTGCGCTCCTCGACATATAGACTCCTGCTTTGAATTACCAAATGCAGATGATTCATATACTTATCTGAAAGACTGTTCCGAACCAGAAGACTCTTCGCACCCTAACAACATTTGCCCGCCACGACGTGGACGATATTTGTTGCGAAAGAAGAATCAAGATGGTTTATACAATTCTCTTAAAGCGTGTGACGAAGAATCAGTGATCGATGGTGATGCTCCAGGAACACGCGTTGCTATAGTCATCCCAAATGCCGTCAGAGACAATGACGAACGACATTCGTACACCCAAGTTCAAGATGATGTCCATTTCCCGCTGCCAATCCGTACGGAACATCGTCGAAAAGATTACCGCATCAGTCAGAATGACGAGAGGGAAGATGTACCACAGCCGCCATCTTGCCCCGCATCTAGTAACCCCAGTTGCCCACCTCAGAATCCATTCTACGACAGCTCCAATGACCAAACTGATTTATTGACCGAGATCCATAGACTTCATGAACGAATTGATTTGCTGGAGAGCAATCTTCAGGGACATGTGGAAACGACAGCTTATTGTCGATGCAGTTGCCATAGGTCAATAAGACCTATGACGCCTTCACCGGGTGATTTTTGGCATGGAAACGAGCCACAACTATTTCCAGATCCAAGAAACGATTGGGATGAAAGTGGTGAGCCTGGTTGTTTTCCCGCTACAGTCATGTGAGAACAGAGTGCTCAGGGTGTTGAAAACTCGATGAGAGATTCTGTCGAGCTTGAGGGGATCGCGCCCGAATGAAATCCGCGATGTCTAAGTTCTTCTTGGACGAAATGTTGGTCTGGGCCTACCTCAAGGTATTCAAGGAGGGATAAACCGTTGTACGCAGAGTGGTGATGTGGGACGAATGAGGTTTAAATAGTTTGATGCACATAGAATAAATAGCCGTCTTTTCTTAAACTCAGTCCACCCACCATATGTGATTCCATCCAGACCACCTCATTCACTCCTCTCTCCCTTGTCCTCATCTTTACCCGGCCATAGAACTTGCTTCAAAACCACAGCTCTAATGTGCGCCGCAAAGACGAGCAACCAGACAATCACGAGAATGATTGTTAATCCACTTCCGACCCAAAGCACGCCCTCACTTTTGAATGCTTTCCCGATATTGATGATAACAATAGTAAACCCCACATTTGGAAAAACGAAAGCATACCACACAAGATGGAAACTCATCTCTTTCGCACCCGCCAAAACAGACACCATTGAAATGCAAAAGAACCAAAATGCTGTAGCCCATAAGAACACTGCAGCAGAGACTGCAATGATTCGGAATATGTCGGCAATAATATCTGGGTTCGTGATTGATGATATTGTAGTATACGCCGGGTATATTTTGGAGAAGTTTTCACTCATGCCCAACAATGCTAACCCAGTGAAACTAGGTGGTCCAACTGCAATAAACATTCCCGGCCTCGTGTTGGGTTCTGGCAAGCCATTTGTCATCAATCTTCCAATGTAAGGTCCATACATGAAGACCGCGACAAAAATTCCCAGTCCTTGAAACGTGATCCCAGCAACCAGCATAGGAAGCGCATGCTCAGGAGTTTGTGAACCCGTTGTAACGGAGGCAAGGGTCCCGCAAAGCATAACGGGAAAGATAGGAAGAATCCAGGCGGGAGTCATGGACTGAAGTGTTTGTTGTTTGGCAGCAAAAAGATAGCAATATTGACCGACAGCACCAAAGAATGTAAGGGCCGTATAGATCCAGAATATGACTCGGAGGGCGGTGATGAGCCATGGGCCACAATGGGGAACGCCATATAATTGCGTGTTTGCAATTATACTCAACAAAGAAATCCAAAATGTTGGGAAAAAGAGGGATTCTGTAGCATCTTGCAATGAGGCAGACAATGCCTTTGGATATAATATGAATCGTGCCGAAATCCCAGAACACAAGAGAACAAACAGACATAAATCCAAAATGAAAACGATGTCCCCCAAGATAGTTAGGCCGTTGAATTTGTGTGGTGTATTTGCGAGCAATAGAGCAATCCCCCCAGTGCTCATAGTAAGAGTAAACCACGCCCATGTAAAATGATGAATTCTCTCTCGAAATGTGATTTTGCCATTGTTGGCAGCTGTCAACTTTCCGTTCGTGGCATGGGGAGTTCCGTCACTATCCTTGAAGAAACTATCAGTTTGTCCTTCGAGAGCATTCGTGGAATATGTCCGAAAATTGTCATTTCGATTCGGACGTTGAGCTGACATACTGGCGCTTTATCCGATCTAAATAGATGTGCCAATATGTTGTGAAGCCAATGATAGAAAGCTCATTCTCGCCGAAAGAAGATGTAAGCTATGAGATGGAGCTTATGGAGAACAATAATGTTTTCAGTCCAGGTACATTAATTATCTGCAAGTACCTATAGACATCGACAAATTGTCGTCATTTTCATGTATGTATTTGTCACAAAACAGTTGCGTTATCGAGCTACTCTCCACCTACTGATTCAAACCAGAGTATGAAAAGGAAAAAGAAAATTCATCAAAGTACATAATTGCACCGAGACCTGTCCGACAACTGACGTATGAAAAGACGGAGATATAACCGTGCGTTGGCAGCTGATTAATCTCCAATGCTGCTCACGTGCGACTCTATTTGAGCTCTGCTATCATCTGGTCACTTAACTATTTTCATACTGGTGTATGTGTTATCCACACCTACCTCAGTAGGCGGAAGTCCATTAGAGTACCGGATCGATGTTTCGGTTGATGGGTCTGTCTCGAGGTCTGTCTGTCTGGCTGTCTTTATGGTCCTAGCTGAAGGGGCCCATATCAAAAGTTGGTTCGGAAACGCGACACTAGCAGAAGTAAGCAAAGAAGTACCCGGTACCCTTAGCTAGGTATTGGAGCGAGAGAGACACATATGACGCAATCATTGATCGAAGCATTATTAATGAATCCCAACTTTTCATATGAAATCATATTTTTTGGTGGGAGATAAAATTGTAGAACAAACAATCAACTTAAGCCATCAATCACGAGATCAATCACGGGATCAACCGAACTATTTTTCAAATATATTTTGGTTTTCCTCGATTCCTTTCTTTGTAAAGTATACGCAAAACATCGAAAAATTCTTCATGGTACTCTCTGATATGTTTATCATATTCTTGATCTCGGGTCTTCATCGCACAACGATCCCGAAGAAAGAGAGTCCAGAATCCAGAATCCCCTGTCCGTATACAGACATTCTAGATCCCCACCCTACACAATGACGCCCTCACGAAGTGACGCAGAAATAGAAAACCCCAAAAACCAAAAAGCCCAATTACACCACCGATATTAAGTCTTCAAAATACTCGTCCTACCACCAACATTTTTAATACTCGCCGCCTCATAGCTAACATTGAACTCTGTCGTTTTCCTCACCCCCTTTCCCATTTCCTCCAAGATAAACTCTTCATCACTATCCCCAGGCGTGTGCGTTGTGGTCTTTCCAGTGACACTCTTGATCCTACTGTGCCTTACACTACCATCATGACTTGGGAGTGCGTTCTTGGTTCCATAATTATCTTTCGAGAAGTTCATACCATATGCTGACGTTGTCGTTTTGTTGCGCATCAACCAGGGACAAAACTTTACTATGGGAGCTTTTAAGATTGGTAAAGAAGCGCAAATTATGGAAACATTGACTTCGAGGAAAGTCCATGAGTTTGACGTCGCTTGATAATACATTGTGTCTGTCGCAGTAATGGCTGGCCCGACCGTGGCCATTCGAACGACTGTGCATGCAATGACACTATTAAGCCTATTAGTCTGACGGTGTACTGTTGGTATTTTAGCTGTGAGAATACTGGTTGCTTACAAAAACCCAAGACTGAACATTAGCACCAATCCAAACTTTTGACTCAACGGAAGTTGTAGTCGTCGAATTTGATAAATTGGTAAGACGATAATTATCAAATCAGTTACTATTGCCATTACAGATGTGCTATACCAAACGTTTCCAATCTGTATGCATGAACCTGGAAGAGCTTTATTCCATGATTTCTCGATGGGACTACACAGTTTGATTAGAGAACATGCCACAAGATTGGCGTCAGACAAGGAGAGACGGTCACTCACTTGCATGACCAAATGGTGGCACTGACTGCTGCAATGCTGTATGCAATGACTATTCCAATAGTAACAAAAGTTGCGATTCTGAAATTCTTCGAGGGAAATATCCGTAGGTAAAAAAGACAGATACTGATTTTCGTGAAGCATGAAGCGATTTTGTACAGAAGTTGAGCAGCGAAGAACCACTTCAACATATTAGTTGATGCTGGATTGAATGGAAATGGATACACGAGGAAAGAAATTGGACTAACTTTAAGGGCCTCGATCTTATGTTCTTTCGATACTTGCTAAGGGATGTTAATTGTGAAAGTTATTGGAGATCTGGGAATAGATAGATTCATACCGAGGTGTGCAGACCGAAACCATTTTTGGCTTCCATGTTGAACGTCACTGCCATCGCAAGTGCCATTAGCTATACACGATTAGGTTCTGTCACCATTGCCACTTCGCGCTGTTGATGTCTCCTGGTAATCCCAAGCTAAAACGGCCGTGAGAGACCTATGTCATGACTCTCGGTTTCCAAAGCAGCGGAGAGCAGAAACTTGTACATACCAATGCCGGCACAATGAACCAATCATCTATCTCCAACTTCTGCATAAACACTCTCGTCCCTAACCTCGCGCTGACAAAAAAGAAACTTAGACAAGCAAAGGCAATCGCCAAATTCGCAAGGTTCTTTCCCCTAGGATTAGGCAATCCATCGTCGATTGCATCTCTAGCTATTAAGTTATTGAGATCGAATTGAAAATGCGAAAGAAGTATCGTTGAAGGGCTAGTCAGATCAGTGGGAGGCATGATTTAACAAATTTTGACCGTGTCGAGATGCTTTTTCCTTAGCCAGACAATGAACAAGCAGAAAGTGAGCGTATGAGAGAGGGCAATGATAGACGAATATGCGAAAGGTAGTCTGGGCGTTTTGGAATTCACAGTGCAGGACCTGAAAGCACTGTCTATCTATCCCTCCTGCGATCGAAAATCTGCTACGAACTTTCACATTAAAAAGTAGGCAGAAGAGAAAGGAAAGCTTGATGATTAGGAATAAGCAGCTCGAACATTCACTAAAGAGGTACAGTGTGTCATTTTACAGACTACTGCAAGCACCTACCTATATGAGTACCTGCATAATGATTTCTACGCACATTCATATCCACAACACCCCCTCAAACATGCCCGGGGCAAGAAATCACCTTTCACGAAGTATACGAAGTATCTTCAAAACCTTCCTCGGGCGTCATCCGAATCAATTATTTGCGCTTGAAGATCAGAGCTCGATCTGTTCTTGCAAGGCTTGCTTGCACTCCTTGTTTGCCAAGTCGATGCTTCCGAACCTCTTTACAACAGTGGGATCTCTTACTCCCAGTATTTTCAATTCAAATCAGTAGCTTAGGGCCGGCACTCTGAAGCACGCTTACCTCTCTTGAGCTTTATTAAATTTGTCTACCTTTGGGATGTCGTGGGGGTTGAATGGAAGGGAAAAAAAATCAATTGGGATCCTGCAAGGAAAGACGTTAAGCAATTTACTACCTGCCCCTGCCCATATCCATGCTTCCCCGTCCAAGAACACTACTAAGGCAAGAACCGTTGCTAGCAGGTGATTCAATGCTAAGGAGAACTTCGCATTTCCCCTCGATGGAGGAAAGCTTGGTTAAATAAACTTCTTTTCTCAAGCTCGCTTGGAGGTGTCAGACTAATTAGCACTAAGTGGTGGGCCCGCTGAAGGATAAGACATGGCATGGCAGGGACTATAAGCGGGGTTATCCCGACAAATTGCTTATTGGATGAAAATTACCGAGGAGGTGGAAGCAGCTGGGAGAAGCATGTTGAAAAGGAGTCTTGATAGAAATGGAAGGGTATTGAGTAGTGGCTCTAGCATGCGTGGTTCAATGTGCGCAGTTCCTACTTGCGTAGTTACCCACGATCAAGAATTGGAATTTGTAATTTTCATTCACATACACTTTTGAGATGGTCGCTTCAGTAGACAATCGGCAACCGAGGTTGTCGATCATTGGGCAACAAAGATAAGGTGAAAACCTTATTATATTGGCATTGAATGAGAACTGATGATTTTCGAGGATGAAACCCAAATCGTAAGGTACTTTCAACTTGAAAGTCATTCTATAACCAATGAAATACTGACATGGAAAGATATCATCCATATTAAGCCACACATTAACTCAAGCCTTACTTCACGGAAGCTCGGAAGTGCTTCTAGAGTTAAATACACGGGTCTATAAGATGAATGAACAACGCACAAGATACATTACGCTTACATTTTTACCAAAACGCAATCTTTAAGTATTTTGATATCTGAAATACCTGTCTCTACCAATTTAACAAGTGGTTTCTAAAAGTTGCGTCTTCAGCGCCGCAACTGCCGCATCTCTGATGGTGTAATCAATCAATTTCCCAGTTCCCGGAGCAATAGCATCCATAAAATCACATGATGATGATAAGCTACTGAACCCGCCAAACTCTTGTCTAACGTCGATCACATTGATAAGACCTCTAGCACTAACAGTGAAGTTACTGCCAACACTTATTTCCCCCGAGCTCGATGATGTTGCTGATGTATATTCAAGCGCAGCGACTTCGGCCGAGACGCCCAGCTGATTTGCAATGGCACTTGTGGCGCAAGCTTGATTGGTAGAGTTGAGAAGATATAGATTGGCGGCGTACATAGCGCTAATAAATCGAGTCAATTTATCGACTTGAGTAGGATCTGAGAGTGCGGCTTGACTGGTGGTGAAAGCAGAGGAAGAGACAGGGTTTACAAACTCGCTAACCGTTGCGAGAATGTTGGGCTTCTCAGAGGCATCGAGAACTTTTCCTTCGGCTGTGAATGGATATAAGAGCATTGTTGCGTACACTTCTGTTCCGTTGGGAAGGACGCCGGCGACGAGGTCGGCGTATCTGAGAGGGGTACCTCCAACGGTCTAGATGCGTAATTTTAGCTAACATTTCACAAACACGACCTAAGAGAATGTACCATGAAGTAGTAATCGCCATTGGATAAGTAGAGACCATATTCGCTCAACACTTTTTGTAGTAGGTATGCATATCCACTAACTGGTGAATCGACAATCAATGGCTTCCCTTTCAAATCTTTCACAGATGTGATACTTGGAACGGAAGCAAGAACCAAGTCAGGACCTTCATCTAATTGACCTAGAACTGTAAGTTCTTCGCCTGAGTTCAAACGCAAGTTAACGGCATTGTCGATGGTTCCGGTCAAGATATCGAAAGCCCCAATGAGAGTTTGTGCATAAGCATATGTAGAGTTAGGAACCTGAGTGTAAACGACATCCAAATCATAAGCCGCAAAAAAACCTAGTTGTTGGGCGACAGAGTAAGTTGCGGTTGGCACAAATGCACCATAATTGATGGTAGTCAGAGCTGTACTGGAGTTTCTATTTCCTGGGGTCTTTAAGGCCGCTGCAGCCCCGAAACAAAGTGCGATTGGTCTGAACAACATCCTGAGATACTTGAGAAGGGATCAGATGCCGATGACTAGATATGAAGATTCCTTGTGAGTCTGTAGGGCGGAAATTAAATGATTTTGCACAAACTCAAAACAAATACTTGCAGAAGGAAAACAGATTGGTACAGAAAGTAGTGAAGGACGAACAAGGAGTGTTGCGATCTTATTGCATTTATCCAGTCCCACTTTCGGCGGTGAGCTTCAATAGGATATGGTCGCCAGCTTTTGGAAATCTATCTTACGAAAATTGTAATGGAGCAGCAATGATAAGAAGCTTGAGAACTCTCTGTGCACTCTATACAGAAGAACTTGGTTATACCGGACTGAAAAATTCGACCAATCAATTCCGGTATAAAGAAGATTCCGGTATAGCTAAGAGTGGTCCAAGCGTTTTAATCGTGTAATTTGAATTCCATACTTGGATCGTTTGCCGGACTCATATGCGGAATCCCATATCTCACAGCTATAGATAAATTATTTATTCCCTGTTGACCGATCGCATAGATCAGAAAGTAGGGAACTTTCACACCATTCTGGCATTTTATCGATAATCAAAGCCGAAGTCAGAGACGGAGAAAGTGGATATCGAAATGAGGGAATTGTTGATTAGAACTTTGAAGATTGTTAAGCTTGGAAAGTCAAGCCTTGCTAATTCCGAATCTTAGCATGTTTTTGCCCTTGACATCTCCAAGCGGATGGCAACCCCCGGTTCGGTAGTCTACTTCGGATACTTCTTCAGCTTATGTACGTCCACTCCAATTGCCTCCCAATTTGCGATAAACGCGCCGCCTGCGGAGAAGAAGCTTTAAGATGTTGTTTGATTCTATCTTTCTTTCAAATGGAAACTCTTCAGCGTAAGTAAATGAACAAAACAACAAGGATGACCTCGGCGTGTAAATTGAGGACGAAGACGAACCAAGAAAATCTTAGTCTTGTAGAAAAATCAGTCTTCCGGAAATCTTTTTTTGATGTGTAATAGACTACTTCGTATATCAATCGGCCACAGGCTCTGTACATTGTATATTTTTTAATATCACTGGAATCCTTGCACCTTGTACCGAATCGTTCGTTGAGATCAGAACGATCCAGGACAATTGTACCACGGACCTCTTGACTGGGAAAAGGCGAGAAAGGGACTTGTATGTGGGGGAGCACCCGCTGTCACTTGGATTTTAATGCGAACAGACCGTTGGGTTTAGTAAACCAAAGCGGAAATTAGAGGATACGATACCTAGCAGGGAATTTATTCAAGATCACATAGGACATGGAATTTCCCATGCACTCCAATTTATTTGGCAAACTTAAGATCTGATCACTATTCTTGATGTAACAGAGATCGAATATTGGTGACACTAGTTCCGACGGCTTCCTTTCCTGTCAAAACTACCTAGTATTGTTGGGTCGTTCAACCTGATAATTAATTCCCTACAGTGCCTTCCTCGATCGTCCCAAAGATCATCTTCCATTCATTTCAATTCCTCTTTCCTGCAGTCTTGCTTCGTACCTTCACCTTTTCGAGTATTTCTTCACTACTTTAACTTTCATAGCATTCTATGCCCCCATTTAGATTCTGCGCTATTTCTCTCCCGCAGCTAGCTTCTAATTTCTTACCTTTCTCTGCCTCATTTCTGACCGTTCCCTTCAGTTCAAGTCTATCTGCTCTCTCTTTTTCTTCAATACCTATTTGTCTTCCCTCGTCAATACTTCTAGTCGAGGTCATGATGATTTAAATGCTTCCCTGCAACTTCCCCACTATTAACATTTCAAGATGAAACACGTATACCTTGTCGAGAGATCAATTGACATCATTTATATTGAATTTTCGTCATTACAAAGTATGTCAAAGTGAGCATTAAAAATGTAGCTCAATTTTTGTTCTGATATTTTCAAAAAAAAAAATCGACATCCTTTTCGCATGGCTTCCCATATGCCACACAACATCTTCAATAAGCTCAAAACTTTCACTCACAATCCACCTTTTATTTGGCTTCTCTTCTCATTTAGTACAACGACTCACAAGACCAACTCTCTGGGACATCTACATTGCCAGTTCCATCGTATTTTGCCTGGTTGGGAATCCAAAATGGGACGCTGTTTTGCAACCGTCAAATCATCATTGAACTTAGTTGCGACGATGCTTCAAGGCGCACTACCATTCTCAACCCATGTCATAAGAGCAAGAAGAACATCATGGCGGGGATCAAAACAGCCGGGTGCACTGTGAGCTGAGGTACTCAAAGGAGCCGCCCGATTGGGGCCTGCAAAGTACCAGCGTTCATTGCAGAAGGAGTTCCAGTGCAATGTCTGTAAATGAGAGATAAGTATCTTGCAAGTAAACTACGTGGAAATGAGGAGAAACTTACTCTAGACCAGGCACTAAGAAGAATGGGTAGAAATCATCAACTTTTATACCCATCGGGGCCAAAGTTCTTGTCACATGATCGTGGAAATACACACTAGCACCAGGAGCAACAGTTCCGTCAGCCAATCCATGATAATGGAGTAGTTTTCAACCACGATTATAAAAGGGCGAAAGATTGAAATTGTTGGCTGATGAATTTCCAGGATTCGTAGCATCGGCGTGGCCGACGGTCTCGTAAGAAAGATCGGCGGCGGTAAAGTTTGTAAGACCCAAAATGTTTTGCATGTACCACACTTGATTCGCGGAATTTGATGCGCTACCATCTCCAATATTACCACTAGCTCAGGTCTCTTCACTCCATTAGAGGACATGACTGAAAACGTAGGTTTGATTGACGTCGACCCAGTCACTACAAATGGACAAGAGGGTGTCAAGTTATGGACTAGTAAGGCAGAAAGTAATTTTATTTGCCGTGCAACCCAGGGTCAAAGGATTGAAGTTGCAACCAAGAGGATCGAATATGATCGAATCGGTCAAGCCATCCTGAGGATCGCATTGACGAAGTATCTCTTCGCCTATAACACTGAACATTGACGTAGGAAGAGTATGCGAGGAGTTGGCTGGTGATTGATAGAGAGTTTGCTTCAAATTCCAAAGCTGGTTATGAGTAGTTCACCAAGCTGGGCAACCAGCAGCAACTCCGTCATAATCTTCGTGGAACATTTCCAATTCCTTTGAAGATTGGCGACCTCCTGTTCAGCATCCGGTGTAGTAGCCATGCAAGGGAACACTTCCATACCACTTTTCTGTGGGCATCTTACCAATCATGGTTTGCCCGCCATGGCCAGTCATTGATAAACTCAGGGTTTCCAGTCCATGAACTACTCATATCAGAGTCAGTGTGACCAGTATCAGTTCCTACAGCTGCAAAGCCATATCTCATACCAGTGGCCTAATATTTATTAGAATGCACCAGTCAATGGAAGGAAAGAAGGGCGAGGTATGCAGGAACGGCTTAAGTTTAACTTAACACATCGATGTAGTTGATTCCCTGACCACTTTGAGCCACCCCAAAGTCTTTACTGTTCCACTTGTTAGGTAACATCAAAATGAAACTGAAATAAGTATTGACTTCAGTGGTGATGTTTAATTGAACGGTACAGTTTGCAGGCATGCCAGTTGGGACTTGGCGGCTGGAACTCGGTGGAATAAATGTGGAATTGTTAAAGTAAGCTACTGTAGATAATACTTGTCCCGCAATTTCACTAGCAGCCAAAAACGACTGGAAATTTGGAATAGAGCAATTGAACGTCGAAGCTATGCTTGTCGCAGCAAGTGGTAGCATAGCTACGACCTGATGTAGGAGCTTCATGATCGAGAGAAGTTTCTGCTTGAACCTCGCTGAAATTTTGTAAATGGAAAGAAGGCGAGAAGTTTCCAAGAATCAATGTACATTCTGCATACATTATATAGATAATTCAATTCTCCTTGCTAGACTCGACCAAGAGAATGAATTATTGCACTTGAGAGGATCTGTCAAACCACGAAATACGGGTATCTCGAGATAAGATACCATCATTGGACCGTTATTGGGGTCTCAAGCTCCTCTAGATCTTTTATAAGTAAGATCTACTCTTGATTATTGGTATCTGCATAGACGACCGCTAAGAGAAAAGCTTGACAATTCCTTATTCTGACTGATGTAACGGAGGTGAACTACAATTCTGGGGCAAATGATTCATAAATTCAGATCAGCCTTCAGGTATACAATTACATATTGTTAATATCTTCGTGGTTTCGTTATTCACCTGATCTCATTAGCCAATCCGAACACAGTAAAACTCAAAGACTCGGTCAAATCAGGCAGTTACTCCCCGCATTCCAGCTCCTGTTCATTATTCAATCCCGATTGCCGATCGCTTTCTGTGAATTACCGCGCAGCAAATCTGATATTTCGGTCCCGAGAACATTAGTTTATAACTTTGAAAGGTAAATTTTATGCATTAACAAAGGTGACGCGTGGCTTCTCTAAGGAAGGTGACGTTCTAATACATCCAGATTGTACACTCGAAAATAACCTTGTGGTAGTAGAATCTATGGTTAACAAAATGATCGCCTCATTAATTATAATAAAATCTTTATACCTTAATTATATATTAAAAGAATCGTTTTTAAAGTATTTATTAGATTAATTTAAATCTTTCTATTTTATAAAACTTATTCTAATCAATAAAATGTTAATAAATTTCGAAAATTGTTTAAAAGTTTCAATCTGAAATAATTACTTTTAAATAGAAATATCTATTTATATTAGAATCTAACCCCAAATCTATTCATTCGATATATTCTATATTCTATAATGTAATAATAAGACTTCTAATTTAAAAATAAATCAAAAGTAAAATGAATAAATCTCTTTTTAGATTTTCAACTAATATCTTTCACTTGTCTTGTAGCTTCTATACTCGCACCCCTTTTCCTCGTAGTTTCTATACTCATTCCTTTTCTTCTTCTAATTTCTATATACACATCTTTCTATTTACTCTTTCTATAATTCTATTCAAAAATCTTTAAGATTGTTCAGAATCTTGGCTCTTTTTTTTAAAACCCCGATAACGAATAGATTATAATTTTTTTTTGATTAAATCTATTATTAATAAAGTGCTTATATTATTAATAACGAATAAACTATTAATATCATAATATATTAAATAAAAATTTGTATGAGTATTTGTTTTGAATTTCTCTTTATTTCAAATATATCTCGTTTTGTCTTTCTCTAGAATAAGAGACGTTGCATCTATATTTCGTTAATGAGAAAATAGTATATAGATTAGAAATCCTTGTACATACGAAGAGAGTAAATGGAATAATGTACTCTTTGCCCCTATCTGCTTTACATATATTCATCTTTCGAAGTCTATTCAATACCTTCAATAGATCATTAAAGAAAGAAAGCATTATTTATACTCGTTTAAAAAGAAGAATACTCGTTTAAATTCATCTAGTCTATTTACACCATCTTTTATCAACAGCGCCAGTGATAATACACTCAAGCTTATGACTTGAAGACCGGTTTCAAAAATTCAATCATCAAAAGAACGTTATTTTTCACCCCTCTATTAATATAGCCCTCTCTAAAACCCGACACAATTTCCCAGTATCAAGATCATAATCCCACTCATCACTACTTACACCCGCCAATATATACAAACTCCCGGTAGGATCATACTTCTTCTTAAGTTCCGCCAATTGATCGTAGCTTGTGCCAAAAAATCGTGTTTCCACTCAGTGTTGAAAGGATTACCCTCATTGATATATGCACCCATATCCGGTGCCCATTCTATCCATAACGCTTCAGTATTCTGTTCCATCCATTCTGCTGCCTGAGAAAGCGATTTCTTGGGTGTCAAAGTGTCATCAATCGTTGCACCGAATGTGATAACATGTAAATATGTCTCTCTCCAAATTGGGTTCAGCGAACCACGCATTTCTTTCGGAACATTAGCCGGGCCAGGTCCTCCTTGTAAGCCAACTATCATTTGAGATCCACCCCCACCCTGGCTTCCTAGCGCGCGTTGTAAATATGCAGCTACTTTCTCCATTGAGAGATTAGAGAGTTGCGCGCGCGCCCAAGTAAATGAGTAGAAAGAAGAGAAACCTGTCCAGCTGGATCTTCGCCAGGGTCACCAGCATAGAAAAAGTCGAGATAAGTAGAGTATACATCTGTGACTGTGTAATTAAGAGAGAGTGATCCATTAGAAATATCCTTCGTTTTCTCAATTAAAGGGGAGATGACAGTGGCCATTTCAGAGGTACTGATGTTGTATCCATAGAATACTTGTGAGAAGTAAACACCAGGGGGTGTGGATCCTAAGTCGCA
This sequence comes from Botrytis tulipae, assembly GCA_004786125.1. Lineage (NCBI taxonomy): Eukaryota > Fungi > Ascomycota > Leotiomycetes > Helotiales > Sclerotiniaceae > Botrytis > Botrytis tulipae. The sequence continues at coordinate 67,847 of PQXH01000184.1, forward strand.
AAGAGCTCGCGCTGAAGAGCCAGTAGCAGCAGTCATTACGCCTGCGAGACCAGTGTCCATTAGATCTGGGATACTTTGGAAAAAGATTTCCAGAGCATTCCAAGCTGCGATTGCAGTGGCAGTATCGTTTCCGGAGCTGAGAGGAATCACCTCGAGATTTGCAGATACAACAGAAGAGACTTCAGGATGTGCTTGTAGAACGAATTCAGTCACGACACTATATGTACCAGGACCGCCTCCTCGGATGGCCCAGAGAAGGTCAGGATTCTGCTCCGCGTTCGCCGTCAAAATTTTGCCCGAGGCTGTAATAACAGTAGCTTGGTGGATTTGATCGGCACCAAGTCCGTATTGGCTTGAGAGAGGGCCGTGGCCACCTCCTTGGAGATATCCTCCTAGGCCGACAGTTTTGGCATCACCTCCTACGATCGACTTTCCAGCCTCATAGGCGGCTGTGTAAATAAGTTCTAGATTGTTTCCACTCCCGGCAATTAGGACGTCACCTGTAGAATTGGAGCCAAGGATGGCCCAAGAAGCATTAAATTCCGGTTTGAGGAAGTTATGGGTCCATATTGAGAGGGAGTTTGCGCCGCTTGATCTGAGTGTTTAGATAAAGGTTAGATATATATTGTCTTTATTTTTTACTTGCTGTTTACTTTCTTGTAACATTGGGTAAATTGGGAGATGGGTGAATCAGACCTTCCATTTAGATCGTGACCAGTTCCTTTGATTACAATTCGAATATCTCTTTCCGTAGCCCATTTCATCGCTGTAGCAATTTGATCCTCGGTAGTGGCATTGACAACATAAATCGGAGAACCACCTATCTCACAGTTTTTACCAACTTGATACCCCGCTACATCGGTAGGAAGACAGGAGTTATTGGTATAGATAGGATAATCGATCCCTTCTGATGTATTGGCTTGCCATGAGGCCAGAGCCCAATTGCACACATCTACTGCGCTCAAGCAGTTGGGATTCCACTGCATCTCAGTTTCACTATGCCATGGTCACCGACGGAGTAAATTAGCTTCTAATTTTAGGGCATGAGAGTAATTAAATCACTTTTGGTGGGCATGGGAATAATTTGCCGTTATAGTTAATAAAGTTGATTTTAATCAATAAGATTTTAAAAGATTTCTTAAATTTGAAAAATGAGTTTTAATTTAAGATAATAGAAAAACACTTAATCGAACAATCTATATTCTATTTGGTTCGTACTTACTTTGAGTTTGATTCAACAAAATTTGGTTTCTTCAATTCTAAATAAAAACCAGAGGATTTAAATCTGGACTGAAAAAGTGATATAACTATTATCTTCACTCAGAATTATCAAAATCCTATACTAGTTACTATTGATAACCAGTCGATATTGAATTTTGCAATTTATTTATCTGAATTTGATCTAAAGTTTCATATACAAATTGATGCCGTAGAGGTATAAGTTTAATATACACACTTCAGATATGAACAATCAGTCATAACTCTACTCTACATCGATACATATTTTGCCAATGTGACTTCCACCTTTCAAGTAATCATATGCCGCAATGACTCCTTCTGGGCTCAACTTGAAACTCTTTTCCACTGGAGGTTGCAATTCCTTGGCAACAACAAAGTTCACCAGATCCTCCAACAACTGCTTTGACCCTACGGTGATTCCTCTAACAACACATCCTTTGGAAAGTGCAAGTCCAGCTACATCTGGCATATCTTCCTGCTTTGCAGCAGATAAGAAGCCAATAACTGCAATACTACCTCCCATCTTAATGCACTCTATACTCTGGGCAATAGTACCGGAACCACCATTTTCAAGGATGTAGTCTACACCTTCTCCGCCGTTAAGACGTTTAGCTTCAGCTGCCCAATTCGGCGTGGTTTTGTAGTTTATAACATGGTCTGGCTGATATGTCTTTTGTACAAATGCAAGCTTATCATCGGAAGATGATGTAATGATTGTTCGAGCACCAGCAGCTTTTGCCAAGATCAGTCCAGTAATTGAGACCCCCCCGGTACCTTTTCTTCAAGTCAGTATCAAAGAGCTGTCTATAGTAGGATATGCCATACCTTGGAAAAGGACAGTCTGTCCCGGCTTCAGAGGAATATTCCCATACAGCGCATTCCATGCAGTTACACCAGTACAGACCAATGCCGCCAACTGCGGATAACTCAATTTCGCACAATCTGGAATCTTTAGCACAGAACTTGCAGGCAAGGCTGCATATTCTCGTAAAAATCCGTCGACAGGACCTCCATGTCCATGGTCCCAGTTTCTCTGCGGTCCGTACAAATTGGTCCCGTCAAAAGCTGCGACGACACGATCTCCGACTTTCAATCCATCGACAAGGGAGCCGACTTTGACTATTTCACCAGCAGCATCAGAGCAGGGAATGACATTGTCTTTGACTGGGAAAGGGTATGTGCCGTTGCTGATAGCTAAGTCTCGGTAGTTCAGAGCGATGCCATGGATTTTAATCAGGATCTCATGGGCGTCAATTGTAGGGATGGGCTCGGAATGTGATTGAATGTTGTGATGGGAGCCTTGGGAAGCCAGACGAAAGACTTTGTGGGACGACATCTTTGAGATTTTCTGAGGAAATGGTATGTGTAAAAGTGGTTAGGTAGATGGTATTTGTGGTAATAATACGAGGTTGCAAGTAAGGGAATTTGCTTTACTTATATATGCCATCACGATAGTTTAAATGTCGCCACCCGAATATGAGGTCATCGAGTATTACAAAGACGAAAATTATTCGAGTCAATTTTCCCTCAGTCAATTGAAGGTCAAGACTTACCGGGAGATAAGACAGCCGGGTTAGACCTACCTATCAGGTCAATTAATACGAGACAGGGTATGTTTATTCTTGCCAAATATTGTGAGCAAGCAGATCAAAGCGCATATAAGGTTATGTGGCGAAATCCGACAGGGTGATCGGACAGTGGGGTAGCTGACGTAGATGGTAGTTAGTATCATTACATAATACACTCATTCATCCATCAAAATGCAAGCGGTGCTTCCACTTTCCTTTCCTTTTCATGATTGATTGATTGTTAATACACATATTTCAGCAAAGCAACAATAAGCGTAACCTCGTGGTTCAGTAGCCTCACAGCAACTTCAGACAATCAGTTACTCTTTCTTTGACAAATTTTTAGAGTTTCGACTTCATTAATTCTTCGTTGATTCATTGATTGATCATAGCGATCGCCGATCTCCAAGGAATCCCCACAATGCCCGTTGACCAAACCGAGGGTTCTTTCTTCAAGACATTTCGGAGTCGCTCGCGGCGCGGTTGGTAAGTCACTAATCTCCCATAGATTATTTCATCTGCCCCGACTAAAGTTACTATTCTAGCTTAACATGCCGGCAACATCGGCTGAAATGTAAATTGATCCTATTCCCAAGTCCTTATTCAAGTCATCATGATTGACGGTATCGCCCCTGTATCCAACACAGTCTAAGCTGAAAGTATGCCATTCAGGTGACGAGAACGGACCAAAGTGTGGCAATTGCAGTCGCCTTTGGAAGCATTGTAGATGGGGCCTAAAGGCATCGTTTCACCCGTCTAGAATGACACAATTATCTCCTTCCGATTCTGCAAATCTCTCAGAGATAGAGTCTGTAAGAAAGCTACCGAATAACTTGAGAGTATGTTCTTTCTTGCGTTCGTGTACTTCCTACCTCCAGCTTATCTATGCAAGGCAAAACATAAATTCTCCTAACATCTAAATCCTCTAGTTTGTTGACGAGACGAAGGAGATCGAGGGAGATTATGACAGACATGATGGAACCCTGGTTCTCCATAAATCAAGTCAAGGTAATGCAGATGATATCATCATACATCTAGATGCTCATAATCGTTTCCAAGAAAACGCAAGTGATCGCTACACGATAAGCCCAGGTACCCAAACTCCGCAGCTTAGTACCCTCACTGTGAATGAAGATTCACAGAATAATCAAGAGATGGCAATTCCCTCCCCTCAATCATTAGTTAGCCTCGGAAATATCCAAAATCCGAGCTCTCAATCGCCATCTACTGATGATTCTCTCACTTTTGGTAATTATTTAGCAAGTAATAATACGCCTCTTATACATGTGCCGCGCGATATAACCTGCCATAGAAGTTCTTCAGGCACTCCATCTCAGGGAGTGCTAGTCTGGCCTATCAACAACTATATAAAGGCAGACTTGTTGTCATTGTACTTTCGAGAAACCTCACAGTGGTGCGAGGTGACCAGTTCTTTAAAACCTTTTTCTACATTGTACGGCCACTTTGTGATAGAGTCACAAGCATTTGCGGCGGCTGCAGTAGCGCTTGCCTCTATACAAAGTCTAAAAAGCAACAGCAATTCTATTCTACTTGCTAGAGAGCTTTACAAATTTGCTCGCGAGACACTTCAACGTCTCAAATCAGATCATCACGAAGGGGCTCTTCTTGGAACAACAATTCTCTGCGTGTATTCAGCAGCTTCAGAGCAACCTATCGAGGAAAGTACCATCCTACACGAATGCTCACATCTTTTACAAACAGCTACAAGCAGTACGATTTCGGATGGCGTATTATCGGCCTGTTTCTGGACTTTCGCTAGACAAGGTACAACATATGTTGAATTGACCAGCCCATACTAACAATCTATAGATATCTGGGCTGCATATGCGGGTAGACGATCAACCTTAATTCCTCTCAACACATGGAGAGTAGCACAAGATGAAGCACTTCGTGGCCTTAATCAAGATACATATAGTAATCGAGCCATTTTCATTACAGCAAAAGTCATTGATGAGCTGTCGAGAGAACCCAGTGGCCTGAGCGAGAATAAGTTGCGCAATCTGTGGACAGAATTACAGAACTGGGTGGTTGAAAGACCACAAAACGTTCGATGCATCATAGAAGTTGAAGCTTCAGGGGACTCTACTTTCCCAATTATTCTTTTTAGTAATACAGCAGCAGGTATGGAACCATTTACCATAGCATAGCACTTCGACTTACTAAAGATCGATAAAGCTTGTGGAAACATGTACTATCATGTTGCATCTATCTTACTCCTTGCAACAGGAAAAATATCTTGCGAATTCGCCGCCCTGGTAAGCCGCCTCTTGTTCCAAAATCTTGATCATAATTACACTAAACTAAAAACCTCGTGTAGTTATCACCCGTCTGCCATGCTCGCCGTATCTTAGGAATTTCAATTACAAACATTGAGCAGTAAGTTTCTATTCAAAATCAGAACAAAAGACAAGCTAATGTATTACTAGTGCGACTTTGGTCAATAGTATTCATCCAGTTTGTATAGCTGCAAAACAGATAGCGACTAGCATTGAAAAGATAGCCATTTTGAACCATCTAAAAAAGATCGAGGATGACACTGGATGGAAAACTAAGACTTGTATTCTCGATTTAGAACAGCTGTGGGGTCTATAGATACTATAGCAGAATTGCTTTAATTAAAAAAATAATATTATTATTCATGTTTAGAACGAATATCATAGAAGGACGAGGTATATGAACTTGGAAATGAAAAATAAATTTGAGAGATATATAGAATTATTAATATTATGAACATCAGATATAGGCCTAAGGTTAGACCAAGTTTGAAAAAAATATTTTGTTTTTTTTTATATCATTCGATTCATCTTAATTTAATGAATTAAATAATAATAATTATTTTTTTATTAAAATATTATAATAAAAGTTATAATTGATTAAAAATAAAATTTGATATTATAAACTTAATTGAAATATTACTAATTGTTTTATTACTTTTTCTAATTAGAATTATTTCTAATACAACTTAGAATCTAATCACCACTTTTTCTAACTTCAATTTAAAGCTTTTTAGAAATCTGAAAAAAGAAATCAATAGAAATTTAATTGAATTATATTTATTTGAAATTAGAATTCGAAAAGCTCTTATATTGAAACTTTTATACTAAATTGAAATAACCCTAATTCTAAAGAGTTTGAAAGAATAGTAATTAAACAAAAAGAGATATTAAATAATTAAATCATATAATCGAAATTTCAATATTAATCTAATATTAATAAGAATATTAATAAGAATATTAATAAGAATACTAATAAGAATATTAATAAGAATATTATTAAAAATATTATTAATAAGAATATTATTAATATAAATATTATTAATATAAATATTAATAGAATTAAAAATTAATATAAAGAGATTTAATAGAATATTTCTTTTGGAATTAATATTAAAATTGAAGATTAAATATTTAATGAAATATATAAATTTTAATATAATATATATATAATCTTTTCAAAAATAATATATAATATATATATTTTATTTTAAGATTTTTGTAATAATTGAGAATTTATATAGTTTTTATTCTAACTATTATTCCAAGGATTTTATTGGTGGTCAGCACTGATGGTGATCACAACCTTAAGGGAGGTGATAACCCACACAAAAAATCACTATTTGATTATTATCTCTTTATACTTCAATTTTAAGCTTTTTAGAAATTTAAAAAAAAAAATAAATAAAAATTCAATTGAATTTTCTTTATATAAAATTAGATTTTTAATATTTCTAATATTAATTAATTTATATAGGTAACCCTAAAGTTTGGGATTAAAAAGGTTTAAGAAAATTATAATAATTTTCGAAAATAAAGTAATAATAACCCATAAAATAAATGAAATTGGTTATTACCTCTTTACACTTCAATTTTAAACTTTTTAAAAATTTAAAAAAAGAAATAAATAAAGATTCAATTAAATTTTCTTTATATAAAATCTAATCTTTAATATTTTCAATATTAATTAATCTATAGAACTAATTTTAAAACCTAGTTTTAATAAAGTTAAAGAAAAGTTTAGATAATCTTTGAAAACAGGGGGGTGGTGATTAGCAAAATAAATAAAATTGGTTATTATCTTTTTACATTTTAATATTAGAGTTTTTAGAAATCTAAAAAAAGAAATGAATAGAGATTCAGTTGAATTTTCTTTATGTGAAATCAGATTTTTAATATCTTCAATATTAATTGATTTATACTAGTAATTCTAAAGCTTGAATTTAAAAGAATATAAATGGTGGTAATTTAGCAAAAAGAGGTGTGGGGTAATTAAATCATATAATCGAAAATTCAATATTAATAGGAATATTATTAATTAAAATATTAAAAGAATATTAAAAAGAATATTAATAAAAATACTGAAAGATTTATATTAAAAGAAAATTATATAAATTAATATAAAGATTAGTATATAAATTAATATATAGATTAATATAAAGATTATAAAGATCAAATTCTATAATTTATTGGAAATTCTAATAATATAAATTAGATTTCTAATAAAATATTAATATTTTAAATGAATGATATCATAAGATTTTTAATAAAATATTAATATTTTAAGCAAATAATATTAAAAGATTATATATTAAAAGATTATATATTAAAAGATTATATATTAAAAGATTATACATTGAAAGATTATATATTAAAAGATTATATATTAAAAGATTATATATTGAAAGATTAGTTTTAATGAATTAGATACTAATAATATTCTAATATAGGTATCCTTATAGGCAGTTTATAGGCATTCTTATAAGCATTCTTATGGGCATTCTTATAGGCATTCTTATAGGCATTCTTATAGACACTCTTATAAACCTTAAAGTTTATAGATGACTTTTGGTGAATAAATCTCAATAAATTAAGCCTGGTGAGCTTGTTTCTAGTGAGCTTTAATTTAATAATTATAAACTATACAAGCCTAATTTATAGGCTCTATATACTTATAAGTGGGTTATTGGGAGCTAATATTATTAATATTGATTTATATATTAAATCATTTATTGGAAATTATTTTTTTTATAGAAATCTATTATATATAAAATTTCAATTAATAAGGATTTTATAGATATATAATAAAAATAAGTTAAATAATATTCAATATAAAATAATTCTAATATTAATACTTTTTAGACTTGCCTTTATTAATATAAACTCTAAATATTATAATATTTGGGGTTTTAATAGCCTATAAACTTTATTATTAAAAACTAGAATTCTTTTATATATGGGTGAGTATATATAAAATTAATATAATTGATATATATAAAACATTAAAATTAAAGATTTTAAGAGTAAAAGATACTATTATATAAGAAATCACCCTATAACTTAGTAATATTTGAATATTTATACTTCTTAAAATTCATATAAAGGGCTTTAAGCATTATTATATAAAAAATCACTCTATAACTTAATAATATTTGAATATTTATATTTTTTAAAATTTATATAAAAAGCTTTAGGTATTATTATATAAAAAATCACTCTATAACTTAATGATATTTGGGTATTTATACTTCTTAAAATTCAATATTGGGGGTTTAATAGTCTATAAACTCTATTATTAAAAACTAAAATTCTTTTATATATAAGTGAGTATATATAAAATTAATATAATTAATATATTTAAAGCACTAAGGTTATTTTATATAAAGGATTTTGAATATTATTATATAAGAATTCACTCTATAACTTTTTAATTAGAATTTTAGTATTATATTTTAATATAAAAATTCTATAGATTAGGAAAACTTTATTCAATTTTAATAATATAGTGCTAAAGTTTAATATTTAAAGGTTTTTATATATTAGTATTTGAGGTCTTTTATTTTTGATTTTGGGAACTTAAATTTTGATATTTGAAAACTTTTATTTTTGATTTTGGGGGCTTATCTTTTTGATATTTAGAGTTTTAATAATTTATAGATCCTATTATTGAAAACTAGAATTCTTTTATATATGGGTGAGTATATATAAAATTAATATAATTGATATATATAGGGTTATAGGGGATTTCGGGTATTATAATATAAAAATCCATTTTAAAATTTTTTGATTAGAATTTTAATATTATATTTAATATCAAAATTCTATAGGCTAAAAAAGCTCTATTCAATCCTGATGATATAGGGCTATAATCTAATACTTAGGGGGTTTTTATATATTAATATTTGAGAGCTTTAAATTTTTGTATTGGGGGATTTTAATTTAATATTTCAAAAATTCTAAATTTTCATATTAGAGGATTCTAATTTAATATTTCGGGGGCTCTAAATTTTTGTATTGGGGGATTCTAATATAATATTTCGGGGGCTTTTAATTTAATATTAGGGGCATTTAATTTAATATTTAAGGGTTTTAAATTTTTATATTGTGGGTTCTTATTTTCAATATTAGAGATTCTTATTTTTATATTGAGGGTTTTTAATTCAATATTTTAGGGGCTTTTAATTTCAATATTAGGGGCTTTTAATTTAATATTAAAAGTATTTAATTCAATATTAAAGATTTTTATTTTCAATATTAAGGATTCTTATTTAGAATTTCGGGGGCTTTTATTTTTAATATTAAAGGCTTTTATTTTAATACTTGGGGGCTTTTATTTTTGATATTGGGGGCTCTTATTTTAATATTTAGAGGTTTTCTTTTTTAATATTGAAGATTTTTATTTTTAATATTAAAAGCTTTTATTTTAATAATATTTAAAAGTTTTAAATTTTTATATTAAGGGATTTAATTCAATAATTTGGGGGCTTTTATAATATTAAGGATTTTAATTTTAATATTCTAAAGAATTTAATTTTAATATTTTAAAAAATATTATTTTTAATATTTCAATATTTAAATATTTTTAATTTAATATTAAAGGCTTTTAAAATTAATATTAATAACTTATAATTTAATATTTCAAAGCTTATTATATTAATATTTAAAGAATTAAAATAATAATATTCAAAAACTTAGAGTATAACACATTTTGAATTTCATATAATATTTAGAAATATATATTTCGAAATTCAGAGACTTTAGATTTAATATATAAAAGGTATAAAATGGTATTTAAAAAGCTTTAAATTTGAATATTTCAGAATATTTACTTTTGATATTTAGGGATTTATAATTTCTTAATTTAAAAGCTTTTTATTGAATATTTTAGAGTTTTTATTTTTGAAATTTGGGTGTTTATATTTCAATATCTAAGAAATTTAAATCTTATATATAAACTTTTTAATTTAATATTTTAAGGGTTTATTAATAATATCTAAAATATATAATATTAATATTTAAAAACTTAAAATTATTATATTTAGAGGTATAATGTGTAACATTTTCAGGGTTTTATATAATATTTAAAAATATAGATTTCAATATATTAGGGATTATTATTTCAATTCTGAGAATTTAATATTTAAGGATTTTATTATATAATATTAATAATTTTGGGAATAAATATATTATTAAAGATTATATTAATATTTTTGGATTATTAATAATAATTTAATATTAAAATTAAAAAATAAAAAAATATTAATATAATTTTTAATATCCTTAATTAAATAATACTATTATCTTGATTTTAAGCTTTTAATAAGGATTATTATTGATTTTATTTATTTTATTAAAATTAATTTTAATGAGATTAAAGAAAAATTTAGAAAATAAGGAAATATATATATACAAAAAAAGGAATTTGGTTATTATCTTTCTATACTTGAATTTTCAGCTTTTTGAAATTTTAAAAAATAACAAATATAAAGATTTATTCGAATTATATTTATTTGAAATTAGAATTGAATTAACTTTTAAATTAATTAATTATTATTAATTTAATTAAATATATTCTAATAATTTCATTAATTTCATTATAATATTGATATTCATAATATAAAAACTTGGACCTTTTTTTAGGTAAAGTATTAACTATATCAAAAAAATTAATATTCAATTTCAATATATTAATTCAATTATTTACTATAAAAAAGATATTGAAAAAATAAAAAAAAATATATTTCAGAATTTTGAAATTAGAATATTTCTTATAATAGTTTTAAAATCAAAAAATATTAATATTGAAAATTTATAAGTTATATATATATATTTAAATAAGATTATTTTATTATTCAAATCAAATAATATAAATTTTATTATATTAATTCTTAGTATTTAATAGTTTTGAGTATTATCAATATTGGAAGCTAAGTGGGGCTGTTTTGGCATGTAGTGTGATATAATAAATTATATTTTATGGGTAATGGTTTAGGGTTACCCTATTAATTTAATTATTATTAAATTAATAATATTACTCCATATAATATTATAATTTAATTAATTTTATATTAAAAATTAGAATATTAATTAATTATTCGATGTATTAGTTAGTAATACATCTCTCTTATTAATCACTTAAATCAATATTATTTTGCTAATTTTATTTTAATTCAATATTATTATAATAACCACCTTGATTTATATATATAAAATAAATTCTCTTTTGAATTAAATCTTCAAAAGTTTATTTTATATTTAATTTTTTTTAAATCTTCAATCTCTTAAATCTTTAATTTTTTCAAATTCTATATTATTCTTTTAAATTAATATTATTAAAATGGCTAATTATCAAATCTCTCTTTTTTTTATTAATTTTTTTAAATTTAATATTAATAAATTATTTAATAAATTTTATGAATCTGGGGATTTTTAGATTAAATTAACTTTTTAAAAAATTAATAAAATATTTTTTTTTTTTATTATTTTATATTTTAATTTATTCTATATAATATTTATTAAATTTATATTCAAAATTTTAAAATCTATTTATAAAACAAATATTTTTTCAATTTAAATTTTTTTTATAAAAAAGAAATAATTTAAAAAGTATATAAAATTTATAATTCTCTAAGTATTAAATTAATTAATAAAAATCTTTATTTAATTCATTTATTCAAATCCGAATTTTCCTTAATCCCTTTCCCTAAATTACCCATTAAATTCTATTTTTAATATTCTTTTTATAATATTATTAAATTGAATTTAAGAAATCTCAAAAAATATATTAATTCTAATTATAAAAATCTTATCTTAAATATACATTTTTATTTAATTCAAAATATTTCGGGTTAAAAATTATTATTAAATTATTTCTTTTTTGAAATTCAAATAAAAAAAAAGAATTATTTTTATAAAAATTCTAATTTAATTCAAAATATTGAAAATAATAGTAAATTTGATTTATCATTTTTTTTTTTAATTTAAATTTAATTAAAAAAAATTAAAAAAATGAATTTAATTTTAAATTAAAAAATATTAAGAAAAAGATTGATTTTATTAAAGTTGGTAGAGAAAACTTTATTTTATTTTAAGAGTATATTAAATATATTGAATATATTTGAAAGTTTAATATTAATAATTTAAAATCCTCTTTTAAATTCTATTTTTAAAAAAAAAACTTTTTTGTTAAATTCTATTTTAATATTATTCTTTTGAATTTAGAAATCCTTTTATATTTAAATTTAAAAAAAGTAGTATTTTCAAATAAATCTCATTTAAATATTCTAAATAGTTTTGAAAAAAACAAAATTAGAAATAAAGAATTTAAATTTCTTTATACTTTTTATAATTATATAAAATATTTCAATTTCTTTAAATTATTCTTTAATTTTATTTTATTCATTTTTTATTTTTATTTTAATAAATTCTATTCTAATTTCAAAGATTTGTATGTAAAAACAAAGGAACTTTTGTAAAAAATTCATTATTTTAATAAAATTTTAGATTTTAAAAAGAGTTTAGAATTAATAATTAAAAAGAATAAAAAATCCTTTTTTAAAAAAATAATTAAGATTAAATTTAATAATTTAAATTCAAATCAAAAAGAAAACAATTCAATTTCTTTTAAAAATTCAAGTGATTCTAATAAATCTAATTCAAATGATTCTAATGAATTAAATAAATCAAATAATTTAGATAATTCGAATAATTCAAATATATTATTTAATTTATTTAATTCATTTTGATTATTTAAATTAAATTCTTTAAAATCTAATTTTAATTCTATTATTGAAAATTTTATTAAAATTAATAATTTAGATAATAAATTATTGATTGAAATAAGAAATTTAATTTTAAATATTATAATTATCTACTTAAAACAAAAAATTAATTTGAATATTTTTGATAATTTTATTAATTACTTTTTCACTTATTAATTTATTTGAAATAATAATTCTATTAAAAATACTCTTCAATTATCTCAATATTATTCTTATTTTATTTATTATAATCAACTCTATATTATTGAATATTCTATTTAAGAGTTGATAATATATTCTATTCTTAATTTGAATATAATTTTGTTTTGATTTATAAATTATTATTTTCAAAATTATAATTAAAATATTTTAACTAAAATTCTATTATATTGAAATTATATATTTAAAATAAATAAAGAATTATCAAATAAGAGTTTTATTATTATTAGTTTTATTTATAAAAATATACTTTTTTATTAAAATGTTATAATTAATGTAGAAGATTTAAAAAAGTTATTTAAATTGATATTAGATTTAATATATTCTTTTTTTAATAAATCAATTTTATTAAAAATTAATTTAAAAGAATATTTATATATAAAATTAAATAAATTTTACAAATATAAAAATTATAAAAATACAATTTCTTTTAAATCTTTTAAAAATTTTCATTCTAATATTAAGTTTAATAATAAATTTCTAATTAATAAAATAATTGAGATTAAAAAATTATAAAATTATTTCTTTATAATTTTGAATAATAATTTAAAATTAAATAAATCGAATTATTAGAATTACTTAAAAAATATTTCGAAATTTAAGAAAATGCTTTTTTTACTAATTTATTTAATTAATAGTTTATTTTTAAAAAATATTGAATTATATACTTTAAAATATTAGAATTTGAATAAAGATTAGAGAGAATTATTCTTAAATATTAATAATTTCTTATTTATTACTAATATCTTAATTAATAAATTAAGATTTTATATTAAATCCTATACCTCTAAATTTAAATATCTCCCCCTATCAATTTCCAATATTTTATTAAAATATATTATTTACATTAACCCCTTTATCCAAATATTAAATATTATTAATTCCAAATTCAATTTCAATTTAATAAATCCCTATTTAGAGTATTTCAATAAACATTCTCTTATTTCTTTAGATTTTTCATATATTCTTTAAAAATATTCTCAATTAATATTAAATATAAATTTAAATCTTTAAAAATATAGATAAATTATTATAAAAGTAATAAAAGAATTTATAAAAAAAAAGATAAATTTAAGTAATTTAATTCTTAAAAATAATTTAATTAAAGTTAGTGTATATCAAATTCAGAATAGTTTAATAGAATATAATTTAGAAATCAATTTTATACATTATGATTATTCTATTAATATATTTAAAAATATCTCTTTAAATAAATAGAATAAATATTTAGAATTGAGTTTATAATTTTATGAATTTTTTGGATTAAGAGATTATATAATTGAATTGAATTCTTTTATTAATAATATAAATAATAGAAATAAAATAATATTAAAAAAAAAAGATTTAAAGCTTAATAGTTTATTAATAAAATATAACAAAGAATCTAATAGCTATAAATATTATCAAAAGAATAGTTTTATTAATAAAAATTCGAATAAAATAATAAAGAAATTAAAGATTTTAGAATTTCAATTATTTTCAAATAGTATTTCTTCAAATATTATTTTGAATTAATTATTAAAAGAATTTTTGAATAATTCAATTATTTTATTTCGAATTCCAAAATAAAAGACTTTTATTAAAATAATATTATTAAAAGTTCCTTATATTTTAGGGGTTTTGTTTATAAATAATAATAAATCTTTAAATTATTTATTAATAAGTACTTTAATTACTTCAAAGATTATTATAATAATTATCTTTTTAATTACTTTAAAAGTTGATATTTTCAATCGAGTTAAAAACTTCAATATTTCTTATTCCATTTGAAAAGAAAAACAAGAATTCAAAAATCTTACTCTAATTAATATTAAATTAATTATTCAAAAATACTTTATAATAAAATTAATTAAATTAATTGATTAAAAAAAGATTAATTATTTTATTATTAATAAATATTACTTGCTTATTATAAATTCGAATTATCAAAATATTATATTTTGTTTTCAATTTCTTTTATTAAATAAATATCAATTTGTTTTTTTAATTAGTACTTTACCATTTTCTATTAAAAAGTAATTAATAAATCATTTATCTTTAAAGAATATTTCAATTATTAGAATATTTAATATTTAAAATAATATTAAATATAAAATAAAGATTTTTAATTTATTTAATATAAAAAAGCAATTTATTGAAATTCAAGCTTATATTGAAAATTTCAAGATTATATTATTTTTAAATAAAAAGAATAAAATTATTATATTTTATTCTTTTAAAAAGAATATGATTTCTTTTTCAAACTTTCTAAATTATTCTTTTTATTATTTTAATTTAGATTTAAAAATATAAAATAGTATATTAAATAATTTCTTTAATGTTTTTAATAATTTTAATTATATTATTATTAATATATCTAATTTAAAAGAAGAAATTGATTATTTTAACATATATTTAATTATTTATTTTAAATTTTATTAGTTTTTTATTAGCTTTTATCAAGGTTTTAATAAAAAGAGAAAAGATTTAAGATTTAATAAATCTTATTTTTTTTATAATAAATCTAAAGAGAATAATTGAGTAAAGAATACTAATTCCAATTGAATTGAATTATATTAATATTTAAGGGAATCTTTATATAAACGAAAGATAATTGATTTATATTTAAATAATAATATTATTAATAAATATTTATTCTTTTAAAAGATATATAATTTATATATAAAAAAAGAAGAGTAAATGAATATAATAGTTTATTATATAAGAGCTTAAAAAATTCAATAAAAGAAGAAAAGAGAATCTATTTACACAGTAATTAATAATTTATATTTAAGGAAATATTGGATTTATAATATAATTTAATTATATAATTTAAATAAATCTTTTTAAGCTAATAATCATAAATTTAATAATTATTTTAATTAAAATAATTATTTAAATGATTATTTTATATAAAAAAAGATAAAAGAATTCAAAAATTTGAATATTTCCTTGGTTTCAGATAGTTATTATTTTAAATATTTATTCCCCACCCATTTTTATTTCACTTTCAAAAAAGATTTCAATAAAAAAAAATGTGTTTTCCCCAAATATTATATGATTTTTCTTTTTGAGTTTATTTAAAACATTTGATAGCAAATTCAAGATTTCATTTGATTAAATTAAAGAAATGAATTCCTTAAAACCCTTTTTTATAAGTTTGTTATCAATAATAGAATTATATTTTATAAGAAGTTTTTTAGTAAGATTTATATTGAAAAGATTAATACAAATTCTACTTATGAATTCTATTTTCTTTTTAAGATTCTTAGAAATTCTAATTCCCTTAAATAATTTTCTTTTTTTTTGTTCTACAAATTTTGAATATTATATATTATATATTATTTTAAATTTTTAATATTTTTAATAATAAAATTGAAATGCAAAGATTAAAAGATTTTATTATTAAAAGAATATAATTTATTAATATTATTATTCTTAATATAAAAACCAATATTTTATAGTTTAGCTTTTATTTTAATAAGAAATTATTATTATTTTAATAAATATCTTTTAATAAATATGAATATAAATAAATAAAATAAATAGAATTAATATAAATATTTAAAACTAAAATTGAAATATATTATAATAAAAGAATAATATTAGGAATTGAATTAATATTGAAAGATTTAATATATTGGAAATTGAATTAATATAAAAAGATTTAATATTGGGGGTCGAATTAATATTGAAAGATTTAATATATTAAAAATTGAATTAATATAAAAAGATTTAATATTGAGGGTTAAATTAATATTAAAAGATTTAATATATTAGAAATCGAATTAATATGGAAAGATTTAATATTGAGGGTCGAATTAATATTAAAAGATTTAATATATTGGAAATCGAATTAATATTAAAAAATTTGAAATTTTAAGATTTAATATTTAAGATTAAATTAATATTGAATAATTGAATATTAAAAATTGAATTTATATTAAATAATCTAATATTAAATAATTAAATATTAAAAAATTAAATATTAAAAACTTAATCCCTATAAGCTTAAATATTGAAAGCTTGAATATTAAAAGCTTGAATATCGATGATTTAATGCCGATAAACTTATTCCCGGTGATTTGATTCCAATAAGCTTATATTTAATAACTATAGGCTCTATAAGTCTATAAATTAGGTCTTATATGTTTATAATAAGGGTCACCGGGACTAATATCAATAATATTAGTTTTTTACACAAAACAATTTATCAGAAATTATTTTATTTATATAAATCAATTATATATAGAATTTCGATTAATAAGAATCCTATAGATATATGAAAAAAATGAACTGAAAGATACTCAATATAGATAATTCTAATATTAATACTTTCTAGACTTCAAAAAGTCATTTTTGGCTTATCTCTTTTAATCTAAACTCTGAATATTAATATCTAATATTATATTTAAAATCTTTATAGCCTATAAATCCTATTTTTAATATCTAGAATCCTTTTATATATAGGTGAGTATATATAAAATTAATATAAATGAAATAGGATATTAAGGTTTTAGATTTAGTATATAGGCATTCTATTATTTTTTGATTAAAACTTAAATATTATTAATTTAATATTAACTTTTAAAACTATATATACTTTTTATTTAATTTTAATAATTTAAGGGGCAAAACTTAATAAATAAAGAATTTAGGGATTTGAGGATTTAGGGATTTTGGGGATTTAAAGAATTTATTTTAAGATTTTAGAATATTATAATATAAGAATCAATTCTTTAATTTTTTAATTAAAATCTTTTATTAAATATAATATTTAAATTCTATAGATTTTAAAAACTATATTTAATTCTAATAATATAATAATAAAATCTTATATTAGGGTTTTTATGTTTTTGTATTTAAGGGTTTGAAGTATAACAAAATTTATATTTCAATAAGTATAACATAAAGTATAATATAATTTGAATTTTAAATAATTCTTAAGAATTTAGAATTTAATATATTAAGAATTCTAATTAGTATCTGGGAACTTATAATTTTGAAATAAGAGAGTATAATGATTTAATCTTTTAGAACTTTGATTTGAATTTATTAAAACTTTAATTTAAATATTTGGAATTAATATTTTATTTGAATTTATTAAAACTTTAATTTGAATTTATCGGGGTTTTAATTAGAATATTTGGGGGTTATTGATTTTAAAAAGGTATAATATTTAAATATATCAAGGTTTTAATTTAAATATTCAGGGGTTTTAATTTAAATATTTAAAAACTAATATTTTATTTAAATTTATCAGAACTTTATTTGAATTTGTCAAAACTTTAATTTAAATATTTAGAATTTTAATTTAAATATTCAGGAGCTTTAATTTCAATATTTAGGGGTTAATATTTTAAAATTTAAGGATTTTTATTTAATAAAATTAAATATATAAAATCAAATATTTATAATTAGAAAATTGATATATTAGAGGAATAGGAATTTAATTTTATAAAAATTTTATATTCAATATAAAAAGATTTTAATTTTGAATATTAAATGAATTAAATTAAGTTATAGATTTTAAGGTAAAAATATAATTTTAATATATTTATTTATTTGGATATTAAAAATTATTTATATATATATATTATATTAATTAAAATTTAGTTGAATATATATGAATATCAATAATTTTTAATATCCAAATAAACAAATATATTATAATTATATTTCTATTTTTTTTTTTTATATTTAATAAAATATATAATTAATTTTCTTTATTACATTCATTTAATTATAATATATTCTTAATTCTAATTAGAATATCTAATAAGTATTATAATAGATTTATCTCCAATAATTTTATTTAAAATTTTTGTAGTAATTGAAAACCTGTACAGCTTTTATTCTATTTGGAGGGTAACCTATTTATATATATAATTGTAATAACTAATAATGAATATCAAATATAAGGTTAAGGTTAGATTAAGTTTAAAAAAAATATTTTGCTTTTTTTGATATCATTTAATTCGTTTTGATTCAATAAATCAAATAATAATAATTATTTCTTTATTAAAATATTATAGTAAAAGTTATAATTGATTAAAAGTAGAATTTGATATTATAGACTTAATTGGGATATTGCCAATTATTTCACCGCTTTTCCTAATTAGGATTATTTCTAATAGTATTATTTCCGATTAGAATTATTTCTAATATAATTTAAAATCTGGTTATTATCTCTTTTAACTTCAATTTAAAGTTTTTTAAAAATCTAAAAAAAGAAATCAATAGAAATTTAATTAAATTATATTTATTTGAAATTAAAATTCAAAAAGCTTTTATATTGAAATTTCTATATTGAATTAAAATAACCCTAATTTTAATGAGGTTGAAGAAAAGCTATGGTAATTTTTGAAGGTAGAGGGAGTAATGACCAGTCTAAAAGAGGTGTGGGGTAATTGAATCATATGATCGAAATTTCAATATTAACCTAATACTAATAAGAATAATAATAAGAATACTAATAAGAATACTAATAAGAATACTAATAA
>PQXH01000185.1:0-87197 GCA_004786125.1 Botrytis tulipae
GCCGCTTCAAATTGCCCCCTCCCCGTTACCGGTCCAATCCGAGGCCACGGTCACCCCCCCCCCCCCCCCCCCAAAAAAAGTGTATCTGGTGATTTGCTATAGTTATTTATTGATTTCTTCGATGTATGATGTGAATGGAAGATATAGAATATCAGACTACAGAACCGGGATCATGATTCGGGAGGCTTCGGTGCGGAATTTCCACGAACTCGTGGATCTCGAGATATGAGTTTGAGCTTTGGCTTTGGCTTTTGTATGGGGGTTGATTGGGGAGTTGGGAATGATTTTCCGCCTGGTGCTGATGGGGGAGTTGCGAATGATTTTCCTCCTGGTGTTGATTGGGGAGTTGCGAATGATTTCCCCCCTGATGTTGATTTTGGGGTTATTTTTGATCTGCCCCCTGATTTCGATACCGGTGTTCTTTTCGGCATTAAGAGTTCCTGCATTTCTTCATCCGTCCCCGTTTCATCGCCTGTCGTTACATCTTTCTTTTTCTCTTTCAAATTTCTTTTCGTCTTTGCAGATTTCGGAGGTTTTGTTGATGTTCCCCATAATTTCGATGTTGGCGTTGTCTTCGGTATTAAGAGTTCCTCCATTTCTTCATCCGTCTCCGTTTCATCACCTGTCGCTATCTCTTTCTCCTTCAGCTTTCTTTTCATCTTTGTAGATTTTGGAATTTGTATTGATGTTCCCCATGGTTTCGACATCAGTGTTGTGTTCAATACTGAAGGCTCCTCTACTTCTAGCTCTGTCTCTGTCTCCTCATCTCTCGATATCTCTCTCTCTCTCTCTTTCAAATTTTTCTCCAGCTTGGCAGCATATCTATCCAACTCCGTTATCACTTCCACTTCCACCGCTCGATTGTCAATCATAGGGATATAATGATACTTCACATGATAACCCAAACTCGCCTGTCCCAATTTATGCAACTTTTCGTTCAGCTGATCAAATTCCAATATTAAATCTACATACGGCAAGCGCTCACCGGGTATCATCCCTTTCGTCGCATCATCGAATGGCCATTTGTGGATAAGCGAAATTACTTCTTCGGAGGAGGAATAGATGTCGAGATCAAAACCTACTCCCTCGTTGAGCTCGGCGCGGAATTTGGGGTCCTCGTGGACGGGGAGATAACAGGCATCTGGATCGCGGTTGGTGGCTTTGATGGTTTCGATACGCGTGAGAGCAGAGCGCTGCGCGAGGAGGATGGAGGAGAGGGTGGCGCGCATGGGAGTTACTGGGTGCCGGGAGAAGGGGGAGAGCGTCCCCACGTGTATTTTGCATCGTGAGGGGTAGATGTGCGAGTAGCGGGCGGCGTAGGCGCCGTAGACTGGGGGGGTTGTTGTTTGAGGGGAGGCAGAGGGTGTGGGAGGGGGAGAGGGGTTTAAGGGATTTGAGGGGTTTGAGATGGTGGGAGAGAGTGTGCGGGTCGAGCCGTGGGTGTGGTAGATTAGGATGTGGCCCATCGTCGAGTTCGTGGGAATTTATGGATGGATCTATGAATGATCGAAGATGAGGAGTATTTTGTTCCGTGGGATTAGCTCCAGCGATGTTTGAAAGACGTTGGGTTGCCTGCCACGAACGAGGAAGAGAACTGTGAGAAATATTATAATATGAAGGAATACCACTTTACTAATGACCCGGAGTGTTTTACAAAAATAATACTTGAAGAGATAAAAATATATTCCTGAACGAACTTCAAAACTTTCAATTATATAATGAGGGGTTGAGATTGTAATGATTACTGTAATTTATTCTAGAGGCTAGGTTAGGGGAAAGAGTGAGGGATAGAGTGAGGGATAGGAACCATTGACTCTCTTGCCGGCTGGGTGGCACTTTCTCATATTTATGGATATTGATGGTTTGATAATAGATGGAAAGAACGGATACGTGGAGAGGTGATGAGGTTGAGTTTGAGATTGAGGTTTGGGAAAGTGCGGGGGGGGGAAGGGCAAGGAGGGGGGGAGAGGGATGTATGAGTAAATAGTTGTATAGATTATTAGCTTCGGGTTCGAACATAGATGGAGATTTGGGAGGGATTATGGGTTAGTATGATGTACATGGTCGAAAGACTTTTAAATTCTACATTATCTTGCTCAGATGAAAAACCTATGAGGATTAAGATTCAATGAGTGGGAAAGGTGGAAGGTGTGGTATTCTAGAATATTGACCTTAATCAATCTGTTACAAGATGATGGCTAGTTAAGGATGGTAAACAGAACAATAGTAATCAGGATGAAATGTGCAATATGATTTCATTCAAAAGATGAATATCGGTAGCCAAATCGGTTCTGTGTTTGGTGCTCATTTAGTATGTCGTTTGAAGGTGATTTGCTCCAAAGATACTTTTCTTTGTTCGGTTATTAGACGAGCAACAAGGACTCAGAAAACTTAATAACAGATTCGTTGTTTGTTCCTGCCATGCTTTGTTCAGATCGTCATTCTACGAAATGATTTCTGCTCGTTTATCCCTGAAGGGAATAAAGATTAATAGAGACGAGCTCTTTGTTTGTTACTACAAGGCATTGTTCACTCACAGTCACTCACGGTATCACAAAGAAATATGGGCAAAATATTGTTAGGGTTTATATATAATTAAATTTAGGAAATGTGTCAATTTCAATAGTGAGGGCCAGCCTCGACTATATCTCTCTTTAGCACTTACTTACTGGTTCATGCTGATATGTGTATACATATCCTCTACCGAAGTCGATCACTACATATCAACATCTTCCTGGCACTGAGTCCAGAAATCAGCTCCTAGAGCTTGATCTGCGGCTGCTACTGCTGATTGGTATCGGGAGGCTTTGACGCGGTCTTCCTCAGCCCATTGCCGTCTCAATGGAGCCATCATTTCTTCGACTTCTAGTTGCCATTCTAAAGGCATTTCGATGTTGGTGTCATGTGATGCTATCGATTCCCCGGAAGGTACGATATATCGTTCGATTTGCGGCAGTAGTTGCTGAGCGGGCTGCTCGACGCGAAGACGAGCAGCTTCTTCGTTTGCTATGTCAATACATCTCCACTGATATCTGATGCGATGAATGGTATACTTTCTCATAGGCCATGGGTCTTGCGCAAAAGCAACACCATCACGGTGATGTTTCTTGCGCTCGATTGTCATTTGGCGCATGGCTGATCTAGGATCTATTCTCGTATACCTCCCATTGACTGTGTGCATCGAGATGCTGGCAAGATAAGCCTTCTCGCTATCGCACCAAAGAGGTCGTCTCGCTCCTCTTGTTGGCATGTTTGCGGTGGTTAACTAGGCTGTGAAGTGTGTATTTGAAGCTTCTATTGGGCTAAAAATAATAGTTGTGTAGGTAATTGTTTGGAAAGTTGTTTGGGTATAAGGAAATATCCACTTATTAGCCAGCTATTTAATGTCTAGCATGCATATTGTTCAAACGTTGTTCTCACAGAAAATTTCCATGGTTGTTCAGAAGTAATTCGTCAAAATTGCGAACAGAGTCGGAACAAAATCTAGTCATAGAACATAGTACAGGAATAGCTTATACTGAAAACGAAGAACCCCGCCATCAACAATGCAAATGAATACATGTAGATTTAATAGTGAGCTCGCTGGAAGACTTACAAGGGTGTTATTAGTTCACCAAAAGCTGACCAGGCTGTGCAGAATGTATGTATTGAAACATGCTATTTACAATTTATCTAATCTAAAGTGATATCCTCACGCCGCTAATTTCTCTAACACATGCCTCCAAAATATATCCAGATATGCTTATTCTCAACTGAGCTTTCATCCATCTTGATACTCGAAACATTTCTTCCAACCACAGATTCTTGACTGGAAAAATTATCAGAAATATCCATAAAGGTTTGGAACGGCGACGAATGGATGTTAACATACCATCACATTAAAAAGCTCCATTTTTTGGCGCCTCCCTTCTTTCCTCCCGAGCCCATGGAACGAAAATGGGCTTTGATCATGTTGTAGGCTGCATCTTCATCTTGATCAATGATTTTCTTTTTCGGAAGTTTATTCTCAACAGCAGTTATCGTAATATCAGACTTGGCGATGTCAGGCTTGACGGTATCTGGTTTCTGAAAATGACCACGAAGGTTGGAAAATACATCGTTGTAAACTTCATTCATGTCTGTGTCCTTTGATTCGACCTTGGTATTCGCGGTTCCTGTTGTTGTTGAAGAGTCGACGGTCTTCTCTACTACCAATCCTTCCATTGGCTTGACTAAATCTTCTGCAGTTGTATTCATCTTCGGCTTGGCTGCTTTGTTTTTTGTGATGCCGTTGGCTCGAACTCGTGTACTCGTAACGGCTCTCTTCTGTTCTTCTTGAGGATGAATCGCTGATGGAGCCATGGTGAAGATATTCTTGTCTGTAATGGTTATCAGCAAACTCCTTTCTACCCAGGATCTGCTTTGCAGTCCAATGAGATAAACTTTAAGAAATTAAAAAAACAGAGACTTTAAGTTGTCCCAAACATCTCAGTGCACTTGAACGTTGAAACCTTCTTGCTGAATCACTAATGCTCTGAAATACTAAAACAAATCAAGCCACCGCGACATCGTTTATAACTGGGCAGAATGTCAGAAATTGGCTTACCTTGCTCGTAGATCGTTTCTGATGTATTGTTGTTCGGTAATTAAAGTTGAGATATTCGATGGTAATAAGGCTTTATGAGAATTGATAGATTTCTAGATTTAGAATTGAGAAAGCGGGATTGGCAGGAGAGAGGACTTTATATACCGTACAATTAGTATAAAAGCTACGTGATTGCACGCTTGGCATATACTACTGCTGAACACATTCACTTCTCCATCTAATGTTTCTACATCCCCAATATCGCGTCATGTGCTAGTCTCTTGGATTTAGAACGAGGCGCTTGGTTGAACTTGGTAACTCGCTAACCTAAAAGAGTGTGGACCTTCACGCTTAAGTCGTACTATGAATGGCATTTAGGGCTGACGGGTGAATTTAGATTGACTTCTTTGTACTAGATTATACCAGAACCACTACTTTCGATAATTAACTTTGGCTATGAATAAATTTTTTACAGAGATGTTGGAATACAAATTGGCCAACGAATGATCATATTTATTTCTTGCCCTCTCATATCTCTGCCAAATATTAAAAGATCTCGCAGTAGTTCTTGCAATATGAATGCTCTTTCTATATGATAGTGAGTCCTCGTTTGATCTTCATCTTTTCCCTTGTTCTCGATCGGGAATGGGGGAAATATGGGGTAATGTGGGTACATTTACATTTGCTAAAGTTGCCCATGATATCACTAGTGTATCAGTTCTTGACCTAACACATATGATGAATCATATGCTATTGGAATGTAGTAGGTAGTTCGGCTCACACATGACTCGCCATGTTACTTTCGGGTTACGTACAGTCCACGAAAGTTATCTGTCTACGTTACTACAGATTACATAATGATTCAATGTAGCCGCCTGAGTAAAAATTCTATAAATCTTACAGGACAGAAAGCTGTTCCTCGGGCAAATTTTCACTGATTAAATAGATACAAAATCGCAGCCTTGGGATTTGGAATCAGGCTACCAAGCAAGTTGATCAGTATAGAAATGATATCCATTCTGCACTTCATCAGTTTAATCTACTATCGGATATCATTATAGGATTTCTAAGGGCTTCTGGGTGTTTCAAAAAGTTCCTTCCTAATTCGGTGTTGCTAGCTTTAGGAACTCCAATGTTGCACGTCTTGAAATTCTGCCACCGCCTGTTCAATTTTTGGTTCTGCTAGTTCTGAAGTTTCCCTCTGCCGGAATAAGCATCGAAGTTATAACGTGAAGAGATAAAATGATACTATTGAACTCTCCATTTTTCTGCATTGGGTTTTGAGGGGATCGGTATACTGAAATTCGGGACAAAAGATACACATGCAGAGCTAACCGATGTTTTAAGTCACTAGTTTTGCGAGACTTGATACCCTTATCCTTCCTTCGACCCTCCATTTCGGGCCAAGATGTTGGTTCTACCGTCTCGTTCTTCCAATTTGTTCGTACTTAGCTGTGCGCATGACATCAAGTTTATCTTGACTCTGTGTCCTCACGTGTAGGAACACGACCCCCCTCCCCTGCCCTGAATGGATTGAAGGGCATATAATCATTCCGAATTGTGATTGATCAAGGAGTAGAATATTCATCTATTCCTAATAATTTCCATTGAAGTCTGTACCTGCCGTCGTCACTGGTCCAGCTATGCTTTGTATTACTAGCAACAAGTTATCCACAAAGGATTCAATAATCCCATTATGTTGTTGAGCAGGTCCCGTGTATGTATAGATGATTGCAAATATTACATCATGAGGGAAGCATAGAGTTCAGCCTGTTGATTCCATCATAAGTGAATATTTCATAATTGTTTTCAGGTCACTGAGCGTTCGTTCGCAAGTCACAGTTCAGCAATCAAACTAAGTATTGGTTGAGAGAGAAGAGAGAGGGAAATGATGGAAAATAATGATCGACGGAGTGCTTGTAGATTACAGAACATTGATTAATTATATCTAGGGTCTAAATAGTATGCAATGAATCCACGCTACAACTTAAACATCGCTATACCGCTAGATTGATTGTACGATCGATTGTGTTCTATCTCGATATGATATGTGTATATGAACTGGAAATGAAGGAGGCGGGAACCGTCACGGAAGGATGCATCTGAAGCTATTGGTCTCAGACTAGGGTCTCCAATAGTCTAGTTCGAGAACAACTGATATTCTATTCTTAAGACTCACTAGAAGGACGAAATACTTCAAATTTTTGACAACAGTTACAGTGGTGAAATGTTTCTAGAAACTGCTAGTTCATATCTTATCTCTTGGCCCGAACTATCGGACACTCGTTCAAGACTGCATTCAGAAGGAGAAATTTGACTGTATGAAAATTCAAGGACGTATGCTAACAGTTCTTTGACATGTAATGAAGAAGAATTTATGCTACTGCGCTTGCTCTTGCTATCATGGTAATCACTTTTTGGAAGATTTCGTGAATCTGTCAGTTCTAAGAAATGTCGTGTGGGTGGACGTCAATCAAGATCTAATTTGTGGAACCAAGAAAAAAGCACTAACAATAAGAAGAACCCTATGAACCGGAACATTTTATCTATTAACAGTAACAAGATTGAAGAATCGAAATTGCGATAGATGTTCTGTTTTGTAAATGTTTTATGATAGTGGACGTTGTCATTCCACGTCTAGTTAGTAGGTTCATAGTCGCGAAATTCCTTTTGAATGATCATCGAACATCTTAAAAGCTCCTATCTCTTGACACCAGCTGGTGAGATCCCAAGTTCGACATCTATGTTGATAACAAAATGAACTGAAACTTCTCAACTCGGGTCTAGTCTCCACATGTTTACCTAAAATATCGTAACTCTCTTGCGACAGATACTTTAACAGTATTTCTTGATTTCTTAAAAGCCGCAGTTAACCCAGTGATGATATGTACTCTTTTCCTTACATACAATTACAATGTGTACTATCGGATTTCCCCTTCTACTAATCACTACTCTTCCCCTGCTTTCCAATTATTTATGCATTCCTTGCATCATCTTAGTCCGACTATGGATACGTGCATATATCTAATCCTTATATATACTAGCTTCAATGCTATTCAAGTAAACATCCAATCATTAACTTTACTCGAAAAGCTTGTCTCGAGGAGCTCAAGTCCAAGCTTCTCTCCTGCTTACAGGAACAAGAGAACAAGTGTGATATGAAATTCTGGGGGTGAGAGTAAATGTAGTCTTAGCCAGTAAGCGCCTCCTCTTTCCCCAGCTGAAGCTCCTGCTCCCCCCAAGTTCGGGTTTTACAGGTTTCAATTCGCTTTCCATCTCATCTCTGTCATCTTATACCTATCAAACAATCATCATATATCTGTACACTCACCCATATATTTATTGGAGCATTTTTGTCAAAAACCATCGAAATATATCAACTTCAATATGAGTACAAGAAAGAGAAAGGCTGAAGACGAGGAGCTCGTCGCTCTTCCCTCGGATGAGAGCGAGGAGGAAGAGGAGTAAGTGTTGCACCTCTCCTCGATTCATTGATTTCCCATATACCTTTCAATGGGCTATATCCATGATATCTAGTTGTCAGCGGCGTGTTAGTTGATTGGATTATACATGAGTTACATTTGGGCACTGTATTATTCTTTCGGTATCAATTTACCGATCATCGCATCGCTTGATTGGATATACTTGGTTGCTCATTCTTTCATTAATGAAATCGTAACTAATCGGCGCGTTTTGACAGGTATGAAGATTCCGACGCCGAAGCCGCAGCAGCAGTGTCTGCTGCATCCGATGAGGACGATAGTGACGAGGACGAAGAAGGATTAGAAGAAGAGGAAGTTCAAGGTATGCGGCGCGATGCGACAAGTTGCAAAAATTCATCCCCTGATAGCAATTAACTCTTACAAACATGCTAACGAATACTTGTATAGAGACGGCACCACCATCTAAAAAGCGCAAAGTCGTCACCAATGATGTATCTATCGATGAGGATGAAATTGTTCCTATCGACGACGACGAAGATGGCGATGACAACGAAGCCGAAGCCGAAGCCGAAGCCGAAGCCGATGATGATGGAGTAGAAGATGAAGAAGATTCCGCTGCCGAGGATTCAGTTGGCGGTTCTGGGCCTACCAGTAAAGCTGCTGAAATAAAGGGAGGAGTTGTTCCTGAAGAGGACAATCTGGATGAAGTTCCAGAAGCTGTTGCTGATGATGAAGATGATGAGTAGATAAGCTTGCTTATCGTCGTATCATTTTTACGATGCGCGGTGTATCCACCTCAAGTTAAAGACCGTGCGGGATGCGAAATATGAAATGAATGGATGAGATGAGTGATGGATTTTTCGACGGTAATTTATGGGCTGCCGACGAACAACAGGAAGTTGGCAATCTGGTTGGTTTGGATAGATGTAATAAGCAACAAAAAAGGGGGGGAATGAAAATTGTTGTGCGGATGTAGTTGTTTTCTTTATTCTCTTGTTCTAAGTCGACCGAGTTCTTCAGAACTTCTATATATTCTCTTCATAATCTCATCAATTGTCACAATGTCCCCATTGAGTTTTTGGTCTCCTAACAGTGATTCCAGCCCACAAAGGCCCAATTTTTTGTCATTGACGTCAAGTCAAGTCCATGCACTGGCGACATTCGAGCAAATGAGTACGAGCACCACGCGTCGTTGGCGTATTCCTACCGCTGCAACTAGGTAGAGCGCCGATAGTCAAATAGATAGTTTTGGAGCCAAGTCGCACTTCTAGCCACTCGAAGTAGCGGTATCCTACTTGCAATCTTAATTTTGACCGCACTTGTAATTTTTGACATCCATCGTTAACTACCTACCTAATGACAATGTCTCTTCGATTTATTTCAGGCGATGATTGAGCCCCAAGAATGTCGAGTAGGATGGAACGCCGAGACATCAAAGACACACACTATTTCCACATTCGATATCGAGTCAGAAATTGTATCATCACACAATCAATGCAAATAAAATATCTATGTTTTCAATACATAATTTTATTTGAGCGATTTGATCTCCCGGGGTTTCCGTCCTGCTGAAGCCTGTTCGGCCCCTTCATCTTAACCGAAATCCGAACTCACACCTCATTTCGTCTCATCATCTAAGTTAATGATGCTCTTCTTATTATATTCTTGTTTCCCTCTGTGATCTGTTATCATTCATCATAATTAGTGGGCTCCGCCATTGGTCAGCCACGACATGCTTGAACCGACCCAGCAATTTCATTTATCGCTACCATCGTCCAAGCACATGGGAAATTTGCACCACTTGTACCACTATCGCTAGAGTGGAGAATTCAATCATTACTACCGCGTATTGTGTCTGTTTGATAGGGTTGTAGTCTGCGTGCGAAGCGTGTCTAAACTTTAAAGACACGGCATAAAATGGTTTGGTGCCTTTTTATGTTATTTATATTGCGAGGTAACTTTTTAGGTTCTTAGCTTGATTACTCCTTCACAATACTCCGTATACCTAATAGCCACCGCAATTTGCACTCTTGGATTAAGAAGAGCATGCCAAAGGAACAGATTTTCATCCGAGACTACCAAATCTATCATGGATGACTATGTGTTTCAAATTTCCCCATGTTAGTAATCCAGAAAGTCCCTATGGATGCTAATGGCGTCTTTTTTATGCAAGACGGCTGAACACATCTGGTATCATTTCTTTTTTTCCCACTCCGTGCTTTGGCTCCTCCCTCACTTGGGTCGGTGCCTGTATATCTTTTTTCCTTCCGTCTATTCCATCTATTGATAATAATTCCTTACGACCTGCTCGAGTAATAAAATATCGTATCCCACCATATGATTACCGCGGCGAATCTCCAATCATTTATTTCACTTCCTCTTAAGCTATACAAAAGCCTATCAAGTCGTTTATCACAATCGATACAGGGATTTATAACCCTACGATTAAGATATAGATCGACAGTGAGCAAGAACCCTAGTCGAAACAGCCCCCCCACGACTCTATATCCACCAATTCCATCTATCTGTTGATGTATCTGTGCTTTAACTACCCAACCAAACACTTTTTATTTGCTTAGAAAACCCTCATAAAATCTTTTACAACGACAATCTTTACTTCCTTTCAGCCAAAACGTACCCTGGCGGTTAGCAGACGTTGTTATTCTTAACATTCATTCATTCCCTGTCTTCTCCATCATTCTTTTCTCTATAACGATCGCTCACGTCACCACTTCTTTCGT
The DNA here is from genome assembly GCA_004786125.1 of Botrytis tulipae. Taxonomy (NCBI): domain Eukaryota; kingdom Fungi; phylum Ascomycota; class Leotiomycetes; order Helotiales; family Sclerotiniaceae; genus Botrytis; species Botrytis tulipae. The sequence continues at coordinate 10,749 of PQXH01000185.1, forward strand.
GCTTCCTTCACAGTCCCCAGTTTTAGGGCAATACCTCGATCCACAATCCCACCTGCCGTGTTCCACGGTTTGGCTGTCCTGTCTTTGTTGTTGTTTGAAGAAAACATAACTTTAAGAGGGGCTTTATTATCTCCTTGACCCGCACTCCCTGTTTTCACCGAGTCTTTGACTTGGCCACATTACTTCCGGGATAGGGTTGATCTTAATCGTTGCTTTTTCCTCTTACTGCTCACTCACTGTTGGAAAATCATTCATCTCAATCGTTGACCGTTTCTCTATTTTTACCTGTTTGCTGCGCTCGCTCACTGACACATTTCATACTCTCGCTTTAAGCTTTTCATATACGTTGTTTTCTTTTGTGTTTTTATATTTATGATTTATACTGATTGATACCTTCTTCGTACCTTCTATTTTTCGTCGTTTGTCCATCACGAGTTACCTTGGGCACCCATTTTTTTTTCATACGAACCTGTTGTCAAAGTTGGTGGAGGGATACCCACTCACCATTTGATTGAAAGAGTCAAAAGAAAGGCCGAATCCTTCCCGAAGATGCCTTTCACACGCCGTCTTTCCCAATTCTTTTCCTCATCACCTTCGTTGCCGCTGCCTGAGAAAGACATGCATACTGTTGATATCGATTCTTCTAAGCCTATTTCTTCACCACCTTCTATATCGGAAGAAGTCATTATTACGAGCACGATCACTGAGGAAAACGAGGAGAACAAGGAGTCAAGTCATGTTTCCGTTGAGCAGTTACCTCAAACAACCAAAAGACCTCGACGAAAAACGATAAGAAAAATCTTCCGTAGATTCTCTTTTCAGTCACTTCCTAAAGACTCTACACCTGCATCTCATAACTCATCGCAAGTCCACCATGTCTTCATGGTGGAAACCCCACCGAATTTACCCGCTCTCACAACCACAACTGATGTCCCACCTCTTGACATCCATGAACCAATAGATTACACCAGAATTCAAATATCCTCCCTTCCTTTTCCTTTTCCCGAACTTGCATCGCCTCTTCGAAAATCTCTCAATGCCGACCAGAAGCTCAATTGCTCCGATTCCGGTTACTTTTCTCTAGCCTGCACCTCTTCATCCTCCCTATCGCCTGCCCTTCCATCACTAACTTTACATCTCATCCGCCGCATTAATAAAGCTATACTCTTACTCGAATATCAAGAATTGTTGACTACACGCTTCTCAACGAACTTGGCCTTCTTATTTGGTAAGAAAGAAATGGCAATATGGCGGACAAGAAAGTTGAGTGATGATACTAAGGAATTAATAATTATTACATTAACAAAGTTGAGGGAATTGGTTGGGAAAACGATGGTTCATAAGATGGGATTGGTGAGGAGAAGCAGAAGTGTATTGGGGGAGGCTGTAGAAGCTATTATCTCAAGTCGAAGACGGGATTCTGGTGTGGAGACGGAGACGCCAACTGCAGAAACACCTTTGGATACTCTTTCGGAAACCCCTTCGGAAACAAGCGAGCCAGCCCTCAGCCCTGAAATTATTGGAACTTCGAGAACCCAGACGAAACTAGAAGTCCAGGCTAAAATGAGAGAAGCTTTACAAATTCTTAGAGACGACATTGGAATGCAAAGGAGATTAGATGAAGTTCTCAGAGCGGGGATCGTAGGGAGTTGTGGGGATGAAAGATTAATGATGGGGTTGCCGAGTAGGAGTGAGAGACTTTGTCTAAGGAGATTTGTGGGATTTGTGGAGGGAAGAGTGACCGAACTCGGTGGTGCTTATGCGAGGGTTGAGAAGGCTGTCGGCGGACTAGAAAAATCGGGATACGAAAAAGTGGTGATCAAATAAAGGATCGGAGTTGTAATAAGAGGAAATGGGGGGCAGACAAGCAATGTTTCTGGAACATTGATTTCAGGTCAAATGGGAATGAAAATTGTCATTCCGCTTGCCGGCCGATAATGAAATCACATATTTCTGGGGGTCAGCAGGCCATGGACCACCACAGGTCCTAGGCGAAGAAGCTCGCTAGGGAGTAGATAGACGAGAGGGATGAGGCAGGTACTCCTGGTTACACGGAACAGGCGCATGCTTAGAAAGCTTTGAACACTTATGGATGGGTTAGGTAATGATATGGAGTTTAATGAGTGGAATCACTGGGATTCGTCAATATAGATACGACGAGGCGAGTCAATGGTATTTTTGCATATATGGGAGTAGTAGAAGCTGGAAGCGGATGGGATGGGATAGAATCGGAATATTAGAAAATTACAAAGAGCCACTTTTTGACAACAGTAGAATATTATCTAAAAACGATGTGATGAGCGAGACGGAGGGGCTCACAGTATTTTGCCTTGCGTCATTCTCGTGTCCCAGGTCTGTTATCCTTGATTCTCTAAGTGGAGTTCCGATCAGGAGCCACTTCTCGTATTAACTGAAGTATTTTTCTCCACCCCCTCATTCTCCACTATCCAGGAATGCTTGGCTACATCGTATGGATAAATGAAAAAGTTATTCTTGACCGGCGCTATGAACTTCTTGTTTTGAACAGATATTTAGTCTCTCGTATTTCACAAGTATTGTCGTCAGTGGGTGATCGTAGGTTCCCACTTGTTCTCTTGATATTTTGGCGATTCTTCACGGCATATATTGATGTTGAGCCGGCAAGATACTCGGGCATGAGAGGAGTTCGTGTTGGCATTCTTGTGTGCTATCACTGTTGGTTTTGAATGTTGTTGATGGGGCATGGTAAGGAATAGAAAAGAAGCATATCTTTCAGACGGTTCTAGGAAGAAATCCCCAATATTTAAGATTATAATTGCAGTCTCCTCGTTCGACATGGGTTAGGTATTGGGAGAGGAGAGGCGAGAAGTTCTTTAGATTGTGTCGACGCGACTTTCTTCAGGTTGAAGAGAGCAGGAATGGGATGCACTGGTGCGGTTTTATGCTTAGAGAGCAAAGAAAAAGGGTGAGAAGGCGAAGAAGGTATTAATTTGGGTTGGTCAATGTCAGTTCGTGGAGTCAAATGAACGAATTATCTGCGTTTTGATCAGTCGATACAGCTTGGTAAGTAGAATTTGAAGGGTCTCTTTTATCGAAAACAAACACTCTTGCAAGAGTGTTTGCAAATTCTGGAGGGCATATTGTAAGGGTACGCTTGAGTACACTATCGTAACTTAGAGAATAGGCGGAGTTTATTCTAGACTTTGATAACCTCAACAATCAGAAGGACTTCGAGATAAAACGTCAAGTAATGTGATATCTGAAAGTCGTAGGAGATGATGATATAGGACTGGAAACGATATCAGGTGACACTTTGAGTTCCCATTGATGGTGAAAGTTCCGACGACAGCAAGACCATTTTTCGAGGCAGTAGAAATATACGGGGTAGCTAGTAGTTCTCCATAACCCGTCTCTAGGATTCATCTGGTTCTTTTAGTAAAGATCTACTGTGGCATCAGAAAGGACAATATATTTCTGCAGTCTGAGCTTGTTTCTCCAGTTGGGCATTTCTTATGGAGAAAGACTTGAAGGCTGAGTTGAGCGCTCAATGGCTTTCATTAACGAATATCAGTGCAGTGGTACATAAAGTTCCTTGGGACTAATACTGCGAGGGGATGAATAAATAATATGACGAGCCAATCAAATGAGGTTACTGTACCTTATTGCTGAATAATACCTAGCATTTGGCTCGGAGGCAGTGAATTCCATATTCACATTCACCATCACATGCATACCAAGTTATTCTTTCTGTGTCTTCTTCTCGAGCCTTACTAGCACATCAATAAGTAGTGTGTATATAAACTGCATCGATGGAAACTATGGGGACGTGGACAGAATGGAAAAGATGTTATGAAATATACGGAATTGGTCGATACCCTGCAGACATTAAATCACATTGAAGGGGCACATTGAGATATTGTTTTTGTATGGTAATAGGTTTCGGAAAGAGGGAAAAGTTGAGGGAGCCAGACTTTCATTGGTACTGTCATTGGTACTGATGATCTATTATTGTTGATTTAAGTCAAGCACCCAGAGTCTATTGCCGTCATTAAATCACTTTGCAGGAGTCAGAATGACGATGGTGGGAAGATTGAATGAACGGTATCATAATCAGAGGAATCAAGAACGTTGGTACTAATACTCATAAGATGTGCGATGAAAGATCTTCAAAGCAGCAGAAAAATTTCTTTGGATATCAGATGTTGTGTAAGGTGTTCTAGCTCTGTTCTTTTATGAGGTGTGGTGCCAAAAGCCTTCATAGTGAATGCTAGTGTCAATATCCAAAAAAGGAAAGTGGCATAGACTTGTGACGTTCAATGCAAAACCTAACAATAGCTAGGATGCTTGAGCTTTTTCCCCTAACTTCCCAGGCTACTCTCTATCTAATCTACGAAACATAAGACGAACAAACATCTTTATTGACTTTTCTATGAGATATACAAATATGATGTGTCTGCAACCACGGTTACAGCTAGTGGGTGCTGGTGAATAAATAGGACAAAGACGTGTGAAAAGTTGTGTAACAGAATCTGCAGAAACTAATAGCACCAACTCGAAAGCCAGGGTTAAAACGAACTGGAAAATCTAGCACCGCCAGTTCTTGGGACTTCCTGAGTGGTCAATCTCCATATAGTACGGCATAAAGTTCACCTTAGTGGCTTTTAGAAACTCGCTTATCATCAATAAAATAACGAACTAAAATAAATGGACAGTACTAACGATAACTAGGTATTCTCCAGCTCAAGAAAAATGACAAAGTCCAACATCCGGTCAGCACTCGAAATAGTAATTTTGCCCTCCACAACATTTCACAATAATCATACAAAGGTTTCAGAAAGAATTCTACCTCTTTCTCGAAATTGATAGCAGGTTTTGCATACTGCCCGAACTTTTACATTCATCTTCAAATATATCTTGACCGTTGGTTGGTTCATGATTGGTTTACATAAGTATTTGGGCCGTCGAACAAGATTCATCCAATTCTAGCAAGTTCCAGGCGCCGTCTTTAAATTGATACTGTAAGAGTTCACTTTATCCTCCCATCACAAAGTTATTCATGACTTCTTCTAACAAACATGCACACAAGCTCGAGATTTCGGTATATCCTCACCATGGTTAAACGGCTTTTCATTGATACTGATGATTTATGGTCGGAGTTAGGGGCCGATTTCAGAGAACTTAGAACCAAACAATGTAAATCACATGCTGGCTCAAGTCCCAACACCCCCCTGCCAGTCTCTACTCCAACCCAAACACCGCCTCCTGACCCATTGGAAAGCATAGCTTTCTCCTCGATAATTACATTTACCGATGATACACTTTTGGTCGACCCTTTCGATCTATCAAGGTCCCCCTCTCCACTTTCGACACTTAGCTCTACCTCTACTGATATCAGCATGTTTGAAGAATCAGCGGAAACAGAAAGTGCGATGGCCCCCAAGGAATTTGTCATGAATTTCTGTACCATCAGATTCAGTAAAACATACTATCTAGACTTCCAAATACCCCGGACGCATCGCGACCCATACTTCGATCTTAGCCAGGATCCAACTTTTTGGCCCGAGTTCTTTCACTACAATTCGAACTATAGTCACACAAAGAACGTTATTCCCTACATTCGACATTGTCTCCGCTTGATGTACAACAAGACTGGGGATGTGAGCAATGTGCTTGCTGCTCTTGTATTTGCCTGGACATACGATGATGAGCTAGCAACTGCCGGCTTTTGGGCAAAGCTTTACGAGCAAATTATGGCAATGTTGCCTTTCAGGAACGCAGCTGGCCAAGAGATCGTTTACCTAGGAAAATTTGAGATGCCAGGCGGTGTAAGCATAGCCTGCTGGAACAAAGCGATGCAGGAATTCTTCGAAGAGAAAGGTCATTTAGGCGAGTTTGTGTATTTTGCAGTCACTTCTAACCATGGGTTTGAATGGCTTCAATTAAAGCGGGCAGAGGAAATTTTGGAAGGGGAACAGATAGAGAGTGAATGGGTAGTCGAGTTACCAAGAAACGAATACTATTGTTAAGCGGTTTGGAGTATGATGGGGCTACTCTAGGATAAAATTAGTGTTCAATGTGGTGGGGTGTTTAAGGATCATGGTACACAGAACGAGGAAGGAAATAACTCAAACACGTGGACTAGATCATCTGATTCCCGTAGTATACTGCTAAGGTCTATATTACTTGCATTGCCCGTATCTTCATTCAATTCGATACAACTGTATTTTCGTGATGCTATATTGAGAGATAAGGCGGAACTTTGAACTGGTGCAGGTAAAAACGATATTGAAGTCTCTTCAATATAAAGTTCAGATATCACCATAACAGATGGTATACAATTTATGCATCGACCATCAAGTATCAGCGTGTCAAATCTCGATTCTTTAACTTGGTCCCTCCATTAACCTGTCAATTCTTTGCAGAAGGAAAGATATAGAACACGAAGATCAGAGAAGCAGGTTTCTGGTTGATGTTAATAGCGATCTACTTCAACGAACAATTCTGACTTCAGAAACTGGCCTGGTTGTGTTTAAAAACCACAAGGGATCGAGCCGTAAAGATACCACTAGTTCCTGTATCAAGTAATAAAGTTTGGCATTTTGGAATTTGAGGCACCCTCATGTGGTCGACGATCAGATCATATGTGTTTGAGTATGTGGTCGAGAATTCCACCCACAGCGATCTTGCTCATTAATGAAATGTAGAGTCGATCTGATATTCATTTGATCGAAATCTTCGACCGAATGATAGGTTAATAATCTCTCCACCTCACTCGAGCTCATGGCACAGGATCCAGAAGAGAAACTTTGATAGCAAATCGGATTACTTGCTTGGCTACCTAGATAGATAACGAGATGAGCATCTAACTAATCTTCCACCGCTTGGTGGAAAGACATTTGAGATTTGTCTTGCAGAGAAAGCATCTAATGAACAACCGCAATTCATATATGTAACTGGCATTCATCCGATATCGTAGGTCATGTTTTGAAAGTCGTCATTGAAGCTCTAGTGGACCGGGTTGCGGTAATATTTGACGTTATATCGAGTTTTGTCTAACATGATGCAGTGCGGTGTATCGGTGAGCTTATCAAATTTTAGCGCCGGGGAATTCGGCCCAGCCCGTCAATGTTTAAATTTACTTTTGTAGTCACCGATAACGTGGTTTATCAGTGCGTGGCCCATATCAATGGATAGTCCACTTTCACCTCAATTTACACTTTCAAATTTATATTTCTTAATAATCATTCAATTAATTGATTAAAGCTATTATAAATCTAATAATCTAGAATTTATTATATTATTTTTATAGATTTTTGTATTATAACTTATTTTTCTATATTTGCTATAATATCAACTAAAAGATACCTTCATATTAGAATTTCCTTCATTTTGATATTTATTATATTGAATTTGAATATCAATCTTTTATTGAGATAATATATTTATAGTTTTCTATTTAATAAATACTTTTCTTTAATATAATTAGGTTTTTTATATATATTGATATTTGCTTAATACTTTATTTGCTTTTCGAAATATATAAATCTTTGTACTCAAAAGTATATTCTTATATACTAATCTCTTTATATTCTTAGCTAAAATTAATACAATTTCAAATAAAAATGTAAAAAAGCTTAATTAATAATAAATTATTTGAGATTTAATTAGTATTAATTGAAAAAGTGCTTTTATAGAATTGTAAGATATTTGAAAAATCCAGGGTTCTAAATTGGGAGGAGGAGGAGTAGGTGTATAAATTCGAATATCTAATTTAGAAAGTACTACTTTAGGATTGAATAGAACTAATTCTGCTTTTCGAAATTCTGATTTTATATTCTAATTTGTAATTGATTATTGATATATAATTTTAAAAGCTATAAAGAATTCGATCTTTGAAATATAATTGATATATGTTTTTATAAACTTTTCAATTTATATATTATATTTTTGTTTTAAGATATTAAAATATTTAATATTAAGAGACTGGATTAAATGATTTGAATGTAATAATAAATATATATATTTAATATTATTCTCCTTACAATAGTTTTGAAATAATATTAATTCATAACTTTTATACCTATTTAATATTAGTATTCTATATTTGCCCTTAGTTCGATTTTTTGTATATTTATTGAAATATTTTAATTATTCTAATTCTATCTTATTATTCATTTATCTATTACTTGTAGGTTTAATAGCCCAATTTGCAGAAAGATTAGTTTTTGTATATCAATTGGAAAGATGCATCTATTCTTAAATTATCAGAAATGAAGGTATAGTATTTCTTTTACTATTACTATATACAATTGCTATTACCTATTCTCGATTACCTAATTGTATAACTTTATTTCTATTATATCTCTCAATATTAATAATAACTATACCAATACTTATAATATTTATTATAAAACTAATTTCATTAAAGTTCTATAAATCATAATTAAGAATATTATATTTCGTTTGTATATTCGATATAAGTTAAAACCAGTTTTTAATAAGTGTAGAATCTTTGCAGAGAACTTTTTGAAAATTATAAATATATTTAAAATGCATTTTTAGCTTTATATAACATTTAATAAATCAATGAGTCTAAAGCTTTTCAACTCTTTTTATATTTCGAGATTTAAGAATATAATTTGTTATATCTTTCATTTCCTTTTGTTTAAATATAAAATCTTTTGAATCTATATCAATTATATATTGAATAATAATTTCCTTTTCTAATTTCAAGAGATTTTGAAATTTAGATTGAATTTCTATATAAAAAGGTATATTATCAATTTTATATTGTAATATTGATTATGGGATATTATATAATATTATAGTCTTTTGAGTATTTAGCTTTTTATTTTTTTAAATAGTTGTGATAGTAAATAATATATAGGCTTCTTTATTATTTGAATTCATTATAGGTTATTGATAAAACATGTGTTGAAATAAGGGAGTTGAATTGAGGTGAAAGTGGGCTATCTATTGATATGGGCTACGCACTGATAAACCACGTTATACGAAATACTTCATAAAGCTCATACTTTGACAATTTTTTTCTTTTCTTTGTTATTGCTGGATGTTTTATCTCAAAACTCTATGTAAGTAGTATGGCGATACGGGTAGTTACCATGACTGCTACAAGGGGCTTGGAGGGACCCCGCGCAGCAATCGTGAACGGCACACATCTTCCCAGGATAATGTATATCAGAATCACACAGCTGGACGGCTTGGTGGAATCCTCCATCCAAGCATTTATCAATGGGCACAGATGCAAGTCGGAACGTTATGCCGATGGATTTTCTTTCCGTTGATCTCAGTATCTTCGTGATATAGTTGCCATCGTTATCGTGATTTTCCACAAGGGTGGGCGCAGTTTGAGATTAAGGCTGATTTCATATGTAAGCTGCAGGGTCTTTCAGCACACATCTGGAAAGCAATTGGAGATGTTTTCGTTCAATCCTTGTCGTCATTCCTTCTTATGGGTCTTGGGGCTCAGCTTGTATTCCTTGCAGTGTTCCTGAGGATGTCGAGAGGATAAGCATGCAGTGCAACCTCCGTCACTCTTTCTACTAATATTCTGCATGCTCTACAGATTCGTTTGTCGCAGTATTCAATGAATATCTCCATCCTGACTGGATTTCGCCATTGCGATAAGTTATCCTATACTCAATGGATCCTGTTACTGTTCTTGGTGTCGCGGCATCGGCCCTGCAGATTGCTCAATTCATTGGGTCGACGATTCAAGGCCTCCACACTCTGCGGGGAAAGTTCAAAGATGCAGATATAACGATTCGTCTCATAATAAGTAAACTTTCCACCATAAAAGCTGCTATTTTCCAAATTAGAGATTGGGCGGAATTCAATTCGCATGATTCCCCAAAGGAAAGACAGTTCATGGATGGACTTCATGTCGCACTCGATGGATGCCAGGCTGCAATTGATGTACTTTCCGAAGAAGTCAAAGACCTCACAGTGGCTGCGAGGGACGCAAATGATGGAATGCCAATTGCGCTCGGAGTCAGAGGGAGAGTGGCAGCAGTTTGGAGCGAGGATACCATGAAGGCTCATGAAGATAGATTACATGGCCAAGTGCAAGCATTACAACTTCTTCTCATGGCAGGACAATGGTAAGACCACGATCATCAACATTTCAATATTCTAGCTAATATACTCATGCCGATAGTCGTGATGCAGTAACTCAAAAATCTCTATTAGCACTCAAAGAGAACCGAAGATTGATACAAAAAGTTGCAGACGATACGAAATCACTACGTGAGAGTTCGGCCGGATCTCAAGTTTCGAGAAGCGCACGTCAATCTATATTGGGGAATAGTATTGGTGGAACGGTTTTTGAATTTGATCGCACACTACAAGATTCTCGACCATACAACAATACAGATTCAATGAGGGGAACTCGAGCTCTCGCGCACACACAAAATCAGTTTCCAGAAACAAACATTACTGCGGCGACTGACGAAGGCTATGAAACAGGAATCACGCTGTCTGAGCCACGATCTCCAGTATCATCGAGCCATCGCCCCAGTTTGGACAATCGTCCCTACCTTGGTCAGACAAATCTTTTACCGGAATTCAATAATTTCAACATATATCGTAGTCGCAGCGTTGCGTCGGATTCTGCCAAGTCAGAGCCTATGGTCAAGAGATGGTTATCTTCATCTTCTTCTTCCGGAGAATCATTACCACAAGAAGATAAATCAGATGGTTCTCGAAGGAAGAGATTCTGGCCTAGTCGACTTGGAAAGATTAACACTTTCAGTGCCGCTAATTTATTATCAAGCCCTGATCGAGTGAAGTCCGCCAGCCCAAGTTTCCCTACTGGTAATCGATCAAAGCGAGGACAAGACATAAATCTCAAACAAAGCATTGATTTTAGCTCACCAAATGGACTCCAAACGCCTACTATTGTTCGAGCAGCCCAGGCAGGATCTGGTGTAGAAATCCAGGCTTTGTTGTCGAATGGGGATGATATAGAAGCCTATCATAGTGGCACCAAAAGAACTGCTCTGGCAGTCGCTTGCCATTGCGGCAATACTGAATCAGTCGATCTTCTTCTTCAATTCAATGCAGATTTGACTACTCGAGATGTCAATTTAGATTCTCCATTACACTTAGCAGCATCCCGGGACCATTACTCCACCTTACAGTTACTACTCAATGAAGACATTGACATAGAATCAAGAAACAGAGACGGATGGTCTCCTTTGTGGACAGCTGCATATAATGGACACGTCAAATCTGTCGAGCTATTGGTGAAGAGAGGTGCAAAAATCAACTCAAGATCTAATGATCAATGCACGGCTCTACATGCAGCAGCGAAGAAGGGAGACAAGCAGATCATTGAAATTCTACTTCGTAACGGCGCTGATATGGAAGCCAGAGATAATCAATTCATGACTGCATTTCATTATGCTTGTGAGAATGGTCACCAAAATGTGGTCGACTACTTATTTCAGAAAGGCGCGAACATTGAAGTCCCGGGTAACAATTCCAAAACCCCACTTCTTTGCGCATCTGCAACTGGTCGATTACAAGTAGTAGAGTATCTCTCAAAGAAAAAGGTAAATCCGAAAAGCGCCGACGAAAAGAAGGCCAATGCTCTACACTATGCCGCTCGTAACGGCCATGTTGAAGTCGTGAGCTACCTGCTCGATTGGAAACTTTCAACATATGAGAGTGACATTGATGGTTTGACACCGCTTCATCTTGCCGTCATCGGCCAACATTTTGGCGTTGTTGAGTTGCTACTTCGAAGAAAATCAACCTTGGATCATCCATGCAGAGAAGGTCGAACGCCGCTCCATTATGCCTGCGGGTCCGACAGCCCCGATATCGTGAGTCTACTGCTCAGTGCTGGGGCAAATGCCGAGGAAGAGACTAAAGGCGAGAGTCGACGACCAATTCATATTGCGGCTGCGAAAGGATCGGTGCGGATCGTAGAAATTCTGCACGGTAAAGGAATTGCGATTGATCAGCGGGACTTTGGTGGTGATCGACCACTCTGCATTGCTTGTCGTCAAGGGCATGTCCAAATTGTGGAGAAGTTATTATCGTACAATGAGCCTCTCAGAATGCGTTTCAGAGATCGACCAAATAAAGACTCGCCTTTGTGCATTGCTGCTAAAGCTGGTCATCTCGATCTTGTTAAACTCCTTTTGAAGAAGGGCGCATCTGTTAAGGAACGTGACGAGTTTGGTTACATACCTTTAAGATATGCTGCTTACTATGGGCACCCGGAAGTTTTAGAGATACTCATGGAAGCAGGCGCAGAACTCTATGATGAAGGCGAAGACTCACATGGCTGGGGATTTTTATTGATGCCTGCAACAATTGGATTTTCTGACACCACTGATATATCAGAAGACCGTAAACACCGCGTTCGCAAGCTGCTTGATGAGATGGAGAGACGCTATCATGAGCGTGAGGACAATAAAGACAACGAATACAGATCAAGTACTGCAGCGGAGCTCGGCCGTGGGCAAAAGGGTACCGCGTACAGAAGCGATTCATCGATTCCGCGTCAGGAGCTTGGGGGATCTGTGTTCAGGGGTCTCAGGCCCATTGAGCTGAGTGGAACTGACATTCGACTTCAAAATACCTCAGAGTTTTCGGCAGGCCCACTCCTCTCTCCACGCCAAGATGATGGAGGCACTGAAAGAAGCAAACGTCAAGTTTCCCCACTTGTGACCGAATCTGCAAATACGACTACGCCCAAGCTCAAAGCTCTTATTGATAACCCACAAGTTCCCTCAGAAAACTTTTATCCTCAACCCACGGTTTCCAAAGATGTTGCTGCGCTCATTGCACAAAGGCAAGCAGAGATACGGCAATTGCAACAATACCTTACACCTGAACAAAGTACAACGGACGGCGGATTACCCTCCGAAAGTCTACAACAAATCTTCTATGAAATGTCCGCGGACTGAGATGTATACTTTATTTTGATACGATTAATATGTTACACACGTCCCGAGGAAATTAGATATAACATAATTTTTTCAGAAGAGCGTTCTTCGTGGTATGAAACATGATGTCTGTAACTTTATCACATGCTCCGTTCAAGCATTTAAGACATACACGGGTCTGACGTAGGTCCCTGCATGGCAAACTCGGGAGCGGATGTCGTTGAGACCCACCAGGCCTTACCTAGAAAAGTCGAAGAAGTCCGAGGTGTATGCATGGGTGTCGTGATTTCTTCTAGAATGATTGACTCATAATGCTAGTACTATTATGCTAGTCATGTGGAAATCACGCAGAATCATTTTTCATTCGACATCCCGCGAATTAGCATTACTGACTCGTAATAAATGAAAATTATTCGGACCCGACAACATGAAGCAACTTTCAAAGCCATTATCATACTATCTGGATTTTTAGTTTAATTGGTCGGGCATCTCCGGCAACACACCACAGGCTCTTCATTCTACGTCCGCCGAAAGAACATTGCAGAATGGAATTCTACATCACCAACATTTATATTACCGACATGAAGAAAAGAGCTGCCGCTAAAGATCGAAAGCTTTTGTTCAGGGATTTGAAATCTGACACATGTTTTCCGCGTTTCATTAGTCTGATTCGCTTACATCTTGGCAGTCCACTGAAAGGGTCGTCTGTTTTCAAAATCGCATGATTTATCGTCTCATAATTATTTTGGACAATCTTACAATGAACGAATTCCATACGATTTCAAATATCTGAATCTACTTATGCATATTTCATTTTGATAATGCTTTACTTTTGTTGAGCGTTCCGTGATGTAATATCAGAGTATCTGTATGACAGTATGATGTTAGACAGGGGAATTCGGCAGTGAAGCCGGTGCATATTCAAGCAATTGATGCATTGACAATGGTTTGATATATCTTCTCAATGTATATTTGCCCCAGAATTCCTTTAATAAATCTCTGTTTTCCACTGGTTTCAATCCTTTTGCAAGATTAAATTATACTTCAATTATCAACAATGACCACAACCGAAAACAGCGCACCACTTAGAGTCATCATCATCGGTGGTGGACTAAGTGGTTTAACATTAGGACAACTTCTTGCAGATGTGCCGAGTATCAAAGTCACGCTCTATGAGCGTAGCAAAGGTCTAACCGACAGGCTCTCTGGATATCGTGTTATGTTATCTTCATTTGTTCTTCGAAATCTTAAGGGAAAATTGCAGCATGATGTGTGGCAGGAGATTGCGCCTAGTATTGGTATTCAACCTGGTGGGGGCCAGGAGATGAACTTTTTGAAGAGCAATGGCGATCCGATATTCACGTGGCTGCCAGAGGAAATACAAGATCAGTTTTCTGTATCGCGCTGGCGCCTCCGGGAAGGACTATTGCATTGGAGCGAATCTTTTGCGCGTTTCGGGAAGAAGTTCGACAGATATGAGAAATTACCAAATGAAGTAGTAAGAGTACATTTCACAGATGGGTCAATAGATGAATGCGATTTATTAGTTGGCGCAGATGGTATCAATTCTCAAGTCAGAAAGCAAATGTTTCCGCTCTCTAGAATACGACCCACGGATGTCACAGTCATATATTTCAAAATCCCATTGACAAGGGAAACATTCAAATTAGCAGGCTCGCATAGTGGAGTTATGGTACAGTCTTTCCAAGCCCCTGAAAAGCAACGTTCTACAGAGTACTGACCCGAACACAGGCCTTTTGTCCTGGGAATCAGAATATATTGGTCCATTCTTGGCAGAATCCAATGAAGCCTTGGGCAACAGAATATACAGCGGATGAGATCGAGCCTTCTGAATCATTTATCATGTATGGTTATGGCAGCCCAGCGAGCGCCTTCATCAACCAGTCAAAACCGCCCGAGGAATTTACCCCCGTGGAACTGAAGACGGAGATCATTGCTCGTTCAAAAACTGATCGAAACGTACACCCCAACTTTTTACAGTTGGCTGAGATGTGCTTGACAAGCACGGCGTATCTGCACATGGTGAAAAAGTGTGATTCGGTAAAGCCATGGGACTCAACTAATGTGACGTTAATCGGGGATGCAGTCTTTAAGTACGTACCTTTTATCTCCAGGCATTAATGATAGCGGTGAAATGTGACTAACATTGGATTCCAGCATTATGACAACCTTAGGGAAGGGCGCCAACTGTGCTCTTCTTGACGCTGTCTCTCTTGCCGAAACAATTTCACCTCCGATATCTCCACCGTCAACATCACAAAGCGAAAATGTTCAGCTCACCTCAGAGAGTACTCATAGAACTAGGCGTAAACTAGGAGGAACAATGGAGCTTAGGCCAGCGCTCCGAGCGTTTGCAGTGGAGAATGTCAAACGTCGACACCGGGAACGACAAAGAAGTGCATTCCTTCAGAATCTTGTATATTTTGGAGATAACAAGTTCAAAGAATATTGTAGAGAACGAGTACTGAAGAATGCTTTGGGTTGGGTTGAGGGAACAAAAGGCAGGAAGAAGGAGCTTTATGGCGCGAGAGGTGAGACCAGAGACGTCGGTGGATTATTATCACCCAGTGAAATACCGCATCACATTAATGAGGGAAAGCTTGATCGTGCCGACGAGGAATCAATCATTGAAAGGCAAAGCTTTCTAGAAAGAGGTTGGGGACTTGTAAGAGCCGATGAATTGGATTCGGAATGTGTGAGTATCGCGTCAGCGTCAACACGTGAGTCGAGGAGCACCAAGGTCTCTTCATCGGCAGTGAATTCGAGTGAGTGTTTGACGGAGAATAACGCCTAGGTTTGGGAGATACTAGGGAGTTGTGTTTGGATTATATGCTTTTAGTATACCCATTTGTGGCGAATTGATGATATATAAGGACTAGGAAGGATTTTGGGATAGACTGGGCAGGAAAGCTCACGGGAAATGTTGGGTTAGATGATCTTCGACGACCTTTCCGTATTACATTATTCCTACTCAATTGATATATGTATACTCAGTATTCCCAGAAAGGAGCTGTAATTACAGGTTATATGCAGCTTGTGGTATTGTAACATCTTTTTCCCGTTTTGCATTTCAACTCTCTTTCTTTCTATTTTACTCATCACATGCTCTTATGCAAAAAGCTTGCATTCCTGTCAGAGGGTCAACATAAGCATGTCATAGTTTTACAAGATGGAAACTTCACAATTTAGGTAAAAACTGGCAGTGGAGGCGCATTTGAGACCGATATGTAAGATTATGGCCGGTCTAATCTTCCATCCATTTTTAGGCACTCTGTCTTCTCTTCCAAGATACATCAGAGTATAACTCAATTGTTCCAAGTCTTTGGTCTAGTGGTACAGCCTGTAGCATCAATCATCTTATCACAATCAATCCACATACTTACGGTTCTCTTCTCAAAGATGTTCCACATTGGTGATTGATTCTTACACAGGGGATCATGGCCCGTGAAAGTCTCGAAAGAGGTGGTGAATGCGATCGCAAATTACAAATCTTCGCGTACGGCGAAGGTGCTGTATCATGGAGATTTAGCTTCATTTGCAAAAGTGAAGCTGTATGAAATGAAGAGGCTCAGGTTATTAATATAGATGGGCCATTGGTTTCGAAAGTCGCAAGAGTTCAGTCGACATAATACTTTAATTTCAGTTACTAGAAAGATTGGAATCATCGAAGCCAATCGGTAAAAATCTCACGAATTCATTTCACAATCTTTCGTGATTATTCAAGAGTATCTATCACCTTTGACACTTCACAAAATTATACACTTCACAAAAATGCCGCCTCCGTCGACTCCAATCTCTTCATCCCCTCGATCGCCCCTCTTACCACCAGGTGCGCCTTGCCCCAACAAATTTCGGGATGCGATTCGACCTTCTGTCGAAATGGAACAGGACATTAGAGAATCTATCAATCGTTATCGTGGTAGTATCATTACCCTCGTCGCACAAGATTTTGAGAAGAAAGTTGGGCACAAGTTGAACATGAAACAGAAACCAAAAACCGCAGTTTCGGCAGACAGCCAGACATCGGTCAATGTTCCTCCAGCTACTGCGAAACCTAAGAATCGACGCGAGAGTTCGGCTGCAGGTAGACAGCAGGTAGTCTACGGATCGGCAGCGTGGCATGCGGCAAATGGTGGGTTTGTTGAGATGAGTGAGGCTGAGAAGGAAGCGGAGAGGGAGTTTTGGTCTTGATTTTTTTTATTGATGTTATTTACTGCTCTGCTGATCTTTTGCAGCCAGCTTGAGTAACGATATCTTATATCCTAGAACAGATAGGTAGAGACGGTAGACGATTGCGCGTATCTTCTCGGAATTTTTCACTGCGGGAATTGGTTTACTCGATGGCGGGAAACTAGGAACTAGGAAAAGCAAGAATCTTGTCAGGGAGTACGTTTGTCACAAGTTATTCTCGATGGCGAAGAAATATTCAGTCTCTATTTGATCTTATCCCAATTCAGAGATGACAGACTCACATTCAAGATGTAAATCACTCATAAGGTTCATGCAGGATATTACGATGTTTCTTTCACTATTGAGCTGCAGATTGATGTGTTCAATCATACATTGCGGAGGTGGATTAGAGGCCAGCTAAGATAAGAGTAGACAAATTGGCCTAGAGCTGGCTTCTATATTGTAATTATTATGATTAATTCATGGTATTTTGGGCATTTCACATGGCATTTTCATAGATCGGGAATGATTTTGATGGTAGTTGATTAGAGAAATCATACGTGTGGGCGGATTTGGCAGAAGAACTTGTCAATCATAGCCTGGGCATTCACTACACTTGATGGCCCCTACACTGTATCAGTTACGTACGCAGAAGCTACATAATTTACAAAACTGCTATACCCGCATGCAGTGTCAATAATCAAATCCTCTCGACCAAGACTTCTAGAAATTTTGTAACATTTTCGATTGTAAAACACTGTGAAGAATGATGATGAAAACGGGATCTTTTTTGTATCTGTTCGTCTCAATGACACCTTATTTTGACAGCTCAGTATGCGGTCTCCGCATGAATCTGCTACGGCTAATTCAAGACTCCAGATCTTGAACCAATATTCGTATAACCAATATTCGTACAACCATAATGGTGTACGGCTGGTCGCCATTGATGATAGGAACACCTTTTTATGATAACCATACTATGGTTGTATCCTTAACAGTATAGATAGTACGGCTTTTACGGTAAATTAATAACTTCTATATTCAAGACTGGACGTAGAAGGGAGATAAAAGAGATTCTTTCGCCCGTCTACAGTTCTAGAAAGACATCAACATTAACACGAATATCAAGAACTTCGATACTCGAACCCCAACCGAACAAGTCTCCGAATCGCGCCCTCTAAGAATTGACTGTATTTCATAACTAATTGTGTTTCCGCGATGTCTTCTTTATCCAAAATGGCATCCAAGATCACACTCAGAGATCTATTCAACACTTCAAAGAGTGCTTCTTCTGCTAAGAAAACTCCACATACAAAGCGGCTGGGCAGGTTTACCGAACATCTCGATGGAAACACGGATCAAAACGCAGAGGATAGACTCTATTTCATAGAGAAAATTGAACGCGACGAAATCGTCGAGGGTGCTTTTGAACAATACCAGAAAAGGTATCCTAGGCAATGGAAGAAGCTCAGATGGGAGGCGAGCTATAAGCATAAAAATGAGACATACGATGAGCCCTCCGAAGACGACGCCCACTCAGTCCATATCGAGTGGAGTGAAAAAACAATTAAAGAAATCTCGGATAATAAAAACAAAGCTCCCAAACGCCCTATTTCTCCAGTCAAAGAAGTCCGCCAAGACAAAGTAGCCAAGGGCGTTGCGGTTGCGAAGAAAGCTTTGTGTTTTGGATCACTCACTCCTGAGGAGTGAACTTCCGTCCAGTCATATTGGGAGACCAATTCTCAGGAGTGGTTTCTCTGGGAATACAAAGCATCCTGGCTAATGGCACAGAGGCAAGGTGGAGAGAATACTGTTAATGCACCAACTCATGTGGCATCAGGTGACAGAGTTGAGAATAATGAGCTAAAAGACCGCCTACACATCTGTGCGGGAAAATTCTCTAAGGGCGATTGATTAGCGGATTTAGCGAATGACTAGATCTTCTTGGGGGTGTGGAGGGATGGTCCGAGAAATCAATAGGATTTCTATTCACTTATTACATGATGGTCGTAATACCTGAGTAATCCAAACTTTAGGCTAGAAATATAAAGTTTATTATCATCATTGAGATGTATTGTGATGTTTTAGTTCAATTTCAGATTACCGATCTTGTTGCCTGTGGAAATCAAGATGCAGCCAGCTACCAACATCTCTCGGTATTCATTGAATTTCTATCACCTAGTCAAAATTAGACACGAAGAATCTTTCAATCTAGCCCAAAGTACTTAAAGTTTTGACAAAGGCGTGCCTAGGACTTGCGTATTTGTCTTCCTCATTTTCATTTTCATTTTCTGAATACGCATATCCGGACATCTGGGTGCGTGTGGGTCTCGGCTAATGACTAGGTGCCACCGGTGTTGTGGATTACTCCAGATCTCCAGATTCTTAGTACGGTTTGCAATTTGTACAGTTACTAATTTTTTGGCCCGGAAATCACTAGATCAAGCTGTCACGAACTTAGTACTGTTTTACGACACATCCAGATGAACCAAGAAGGCTTATTTTTCCACTAACCATGTAGAATTACGGTTCTTATCGTTTCAATACGTCTGCGCAGGGTTAAATGTTACTTAACTGGCCGTATTTGGTTTGAACGAAACTCGCGTGCAGCGCATCCATTTTTAGATAAAACCATTCAGTCTGCCACTCAAAATCGACATTCTTGGTCCATCAGTTTGAAATTAATATTCAGAGACGTGATCTCACATCCATTGCAGATACTGATATCTGATTCCAATCACGTTTAGAGAACATACAAGATCACCATCAAAATGCCAGCCTCTTCCCAATCTGACGCTTCCCGTCGAGTCCATTTTGACACCAGTGTCGCCGAGTCTCCCTACAATGGACCAACAGTTACCCGCAAGCCTTTCAACGACGAGTATTACCTTCGAATGGTGTTTATCGAGAAGAAGATGTGGATCAAATCTGCTCTGATGTCACAGGACGAGTCTGAGATGTCAGATCAAGAGCGTCGTGAAGCACAGCGCCATGTTCAGTTCAAACCCGAGACGAAGGCTGTTCAACAAAATCATATTAGATTCGTCGACGCTCCCAGAACCTCTCCTTGTAAGGGCGTCGAGGTTACTCAAAAATCTAATGTAGAAGACTACTATAGCCGTATGGTCGCAATTGAATCGAAAATGTGGCAAGAGGCAAACTCCAAAGAACAAGCCGAAGCAGAAAGCTTAGAAGAAGCCTCTCATGACGTCCTACGCCAGATTAGATTCCAAGACACTATTTCGAAACCATCCATTAACAGCACCAAACCTCGCAAGAATAACGCCAAAAATAAACTCTATGATCGAATGGTGAAGTTGGAAACCAAAATCTGGATTGAGGGCAGTGATAATACGCAGAGCAATGCGGATGATAAGAGTGAAGACGAAATGTCTCCTATTGAAGCCAACCATTTCCAATCTCGAAATGGAAAAACGGAAACTTAGAATGAAAGCACCTGTGCTTTATCCTCTTCCAGTAGTGAGAAATGGTCCAATGCGCCTGTTTTGACCTGGACCAAGCTATTGACATGGACAGGATGATAAGTTTCCCAGGAGAGCGCGCTAACTTGTGGTTTTGAGTCGGTCTCAATGGGGAGAATCGATCGAGTTTTTGTGGACCAAGCTTTCAGACTATGGGGATTTGGGCTATACTCTCTTTTTTATCTCATTATCAGCAAATGGTGGCATAAATAAGTACGAGAGAGGTTGAGCTAGCGATTCGATGGTCTTTTGACATCAAGCTTTTGATTCTTATAAAATATAGGTTAGGTAATGAAACTCACATTACTGAATAGATGATGACCCCACGCGTGAACAACTTGAGTTGAGCTCAAGCAACATGATTATGTATAATGGTCACATTTTACTTTTAGCTTGAAACTTTTGAAGTATAATTCATTTGTGGTAGATATTCAACTACATAAACATTTCAATCTCCCTCGACCCACCGGGTATACTAATGTCAAACGGGGCTTCGAGAGTCATATCATGCGTAGAGCCCCTCAAAAGTATTGCAGCAAGCTAGATTATTGGAGATTATATTGGTTTGTGGTAACTAGCAAATAGACACAGTCTAATGACATGACATTACATGATGGAGATAAAGAAAGCTTGCGCAATCATTTTTCGCATCACTATAAGAACTGACCTATGCCAGTCTGCCAGATGCCAATCGCGGCCCAGATCTCCCTTTCAGTTTTATTTCGTTCCTTTTTATCGTCTCTATTCCCTAAATTGATAGTTACGGAAAGCCTAGTTTTTGATGGCCCATGTGAATTCTGTTGAAGATCTGACATGCCATGTGTTGAAAAGACATGTACTCATGGCATTGATAGGAAAATTTCACTCGGCCTCATTTTGCTATAGTTTTCTCATCGAATATGGAAAGTGGCAGGTAGTTTCATAAACTGCGAATTGAAATACACAATAAGAACGATCATGTCAATCACTAAAGTTTAGATGCACTTTTGGTGATAGTAGCCGAGAAAAACTCCAACTATTCAACTATTCATCTTATTGCGACGCCATCGACCCTCCTCTCAAAAGACAGATGCCAATCCTTAGACAATACGACACGGTGGTAATTACTAGTCTATTTTGAGGAGAACCCCGAAAATGAAAACAAATAGCTATCACAATCAGTATAAGGAGAATAATATGCCTTTCTGCACCTTCAAAATCAAGCGCATCACGCCGACCGCGCCTCCGACAAGACAAGATATCGAAGTGTTCCTTCTTTCCAGGCTATAAATGAATTGTTTGAACAAAAATTACTTTGACTTCATAATGGTATCGGCGCCGACAAAGTCCGAGAAAGTTCATCCCATAGCAACTGAGGGGCTTGGGACTAAAGTGAGGATGAGTGCGTATATGAGATGGGACGATATAGCTTCCTTCGTGTAACACAGCTGCTCAAACTTCAAAGAAGCCTAGTCATAAAGCACATCACATAATAGTCAAGAATTCAGTATGGATAAAGTTGTTGAGTTGTATTAATTGATATTATGTGGGTAAACAAATCTTTCGATGATTCTCCTGACCAATGAGGGCTCAGCTGTCCATTTCGACTAGGCTCAATAATCTCTGAACCATTGCAATATAAAGCCATTAGTTTTTGTATATGCCCACACTATCGATGAAGCTTCTCCTCTTCTTTGAGATCCTATTCTTCTTGAAGTTGAACTCCAAAGTTATTCGAGAATCTCTTTGTTATGTCTTAAGAAATTCAATAGAACAACAGTTCAACGCCTCATAAACACAGGACAGTTACAGAATAAAGGTAAAACAAAGAATACAATTGGCTATAAAAATCTGTACACAAAGCCTTTGTAGACTCTTTTATTCCCCATCCTCTTGCATCTGCAGTAGTAAGCCATCAAAGAAGTCATCACTCTAACTAGATCCCCAACCTATCTAATTTAAGTAAAAGTATCCTAACCAGTAAGTTCTTTGTTTCTTCCCAAAAATGGACAAGATTAACCGACCAACTCGCCTGGCAGCGACAAACAACAATGACGGAATGTTCGAAATTCTATCCCCGGAAAGATACCTTGAGCGCGGCACTGCAATTCTTGCTGCTATCCAAGCAGCAATCAATGCCAAGCCAGTAATAGACGTTTCGTATCCAGATTGGAGTATCCGCTACGTAAATGTCCACAGGGCTCACAATCAAGTGCTTCCAGATCTCGACGGATTCAACCAAGTTTTTTCAGATTCACAATTGCAGATTGAAAGCGCAGGTGCCCATTGGTCCTTCTACACGTTCTTTTCTAGAGCAGCTGTCGATGCTGTAGATGATATGAATAGTCTGTTAGATTATGATAGTGTCGCACAGATGTTTCTTTCTCCGAAAACTGGCACTGCCTTTATGACATTCTCAAATACAGAGGCTGATATTGACATCCCCGACGTCGATACACAGCGTTTGTATAACAGCGAACTCCTCTATCAAGGATGGCGCGATGCATGTACTGTGCAGTTGGCAAATGGTACCACGAATGAATCGCAACTCCGAAAACTCAAGTACATCGTCTGCGGTCCCATTGTCAATCTTGGAACTCTTTGGACAATCCGCGATGTGCTTACATCCCAGGAAGTTCCCGAGTTTGCAGCAGGCCAGAAGTCTAGGTTCACGGTTGACTCCTCGATGAGTCTCGAGCTCAATGTGCTGATGGGCACTGCTAATGGCAGACCATTTGGCAGATTATGTTCGGACCATGCTAAGACATTAGGCAAGAAACAAATCGAAAAGATTCACATCTTCTATCCGTTTGCAGAAACCAACGAAGGCACGTTGGTGTTTGAACTGAATGAAGACTCACCAGTCGAAATTCAGAGAAGACCGACTGCCCGTGAGAGAATCATCGCATTGGCTAAGTCAAACACCACGGCACCCACACCTCTTGCCAAAGCAGGTACAACCAAGGTCAGCCGAAAAGTCAGTGAAAGAGTGAAAGGCTTAATGAAGAAGTTTGAGAACTGAGCTTCACGAGACGAGACGAGATATAAAAGCGCCGGCGCTAAGTTATCCCCCGTTTGATACCTCTTCTCTACCTTTCTGAGTACTGACCTTCAATAGATATCTTGATCGGAAGAACTAGTGCTCACCAAGCAATTAGAATTAGACATGATTTCCTAGTTTCGAGTTGGATCTCATTCTCAATTGGCACATAATAAAACAAGGAAATAGCAACAGAATATCCAGAATAAAATTTGACAAGTGGTGATAATACGAATGTGAAAGCAAAATAAATAGAAGATACTTGTAAGGCCGAAGCTGATCATGGACGTGAGAATTCTCACATGATCAATCAAACACACCGAGGGGAGTGACATTGATGCCTCGTGGTCACTCATTTTAACATCTGCCAAAAAAAAGTGACGATTTTGACGTGTCAGAAAGAAGAAAATTCTTCACCAGCCGACGTATATAAATTCCTCTCGATTCTTGCATTCAAATAAGATTTTTTTTGGCTGATGTGAAGTTTGGTTCTCTGCTAAGTGTGAATTTTTTGAATTCACCAGCGAATTTGCTAGCATACCATAAGGCCGCTGATAAATTCACACCTCACTAACTATTTAATCGCAAACTAACCAGTATTATATCTAGTGACAGCAAAAACATCCAATTCACAAGATATCCAGGTACTCGCAATGAGTTTTCTCTGGAACATTCGAAACTTTAGTTGGCCCGGAGGCCTAGTCGGCTGCGCCACATAGTTTTAGAAGCTAGGAGTTTGATAGATAGCTAGCTGCTCAACAAACGATGAACTTCGTATCTTTCCCTTAACAAATTCGGGACGGGGAGGAAAAATAATCGAATCATTTTCTATCTCCAAAGTCTGACTGTAATTTTTACAGAGACATCCGAAGCTGGAATAGCTGACTGGCTGCTACGTGAAACTGCTAAGCATCGTATATATAGAAGTAGTTCAATTTCCAACCTCTCATTTGTTTACCTTGTGGGTATGGTATCATAAAATAGAAGAAGAAATGGAAGCTCGGAGATTTTTTTAATGCTTATTCGGCTCCTTCATAATACTCGAACTATTGCCGTATCGGTTTTGGCCGTAGTAAAAGAGAATGTGCTATAAGTTAGATTGATTTTTAGCTCATAAGATATTACAACAAAACCTTCACTTCTCCATATCTTCATGAATTAGATCTCCATTTTGTCACTTCATTATCCATTGGAATCCACTTAGCAACTACAGTGTCTTTGAAAGTTTTAGTTACAAAGATATTTGAAATGGCAGACAGCAACATGCAAAATGTCAAGACGGAGCCAACAGCATCACAGGCCGTAAAAAATGACAATAAAACTGGCTCAGTTGCGTCTAATGCACCCCAGATATCACCACAGACCTCTCAGTCTGGCCCCGTCGAAAAGGAAAAGCCAGCGAAAGATCAGCTAGAAGAAAATATCGCACATCGTAAGCCACACCAAAAGTATAGAAAATTCACTTAACATTGTCTAATCTAATACAATTAATCAATGCAGACAGGACTGCCCTTTACTACGGGCCCCCTGATCCAAATGCACGATTTTGGGGTATAATTGCCACCTCCCGTCGCAATCGTTCTGTCAACAGAGTAAGCAGAAAACTTCAAAGATCCAAATGTGAGAAGAAGCGAAAGGCTGAGTTAGGGACGCGTTTTGTAGACAACGAAATGAGAAAAACCAACGGACTTGGCGATGTATGCTCGCGAGATAAATTCGGTGAATCTGGCTTTGGAGGCGAGCCGGAAAATTCTACAGAGTCTGACATCACACCAATCCCTTCTCGTTACAATGCAGTTACAATTGTCGAAGTGTACGAGCTGTTACTGGCCAGCTGTGCAAAAGTTCTTGCAAGATTCCGTGCGAAGCGAAGAAAGGAAAGAACTATGTAATTTAAATACCTAGTGACTAACTCTATGTCTCACGGAATGGATTCGAGCCGTCTTATGGTGGCCAAAATTATAGATATGTTTTAATGATGGGTATACATGGAGAATAAAACAACTTATGGACATCAAATCTGTATGCGGCACATTTTTATCCCCTTTTTGCATCTCAGTTCCTCGGGTCTAAGATTAAATTATTACAAAATTAATAGCGTTATTTAATTCAATTCTACGCGAATATATTTCGTAGGCTGCGTTGTGCTGCTTGTGATGATAACACAGATTGTGTGAAACTCATTTTTCATGTGACAACAGGAGTCTTAAATTTAATTTGATGTTGAATTCAGATAATGCTTTTTTGGATTGACGGTAGGTCAAAGGAAATGAATCAGTAAACGCCTTCTCTCATTTGTACCTGACCTTTCCAATGTCAATTCGGCAATCTTCACATACCTAGTCGAAATGCATTGTATAGTTAATTCCGTCGGAAATTCAAAAACGTTTCAAACTACTAGCTTTAAGGCGGGCAGTGAAGAGGTCCTACATATAGTATTACTCAAAACATAATTCATATGCTAGATGATTGGTGATAACGAAGAAGGCGCCGAACGTCCTCCCCGTGTAACGATCTCGCTTATTTAATAACATCCAAAAATTGGCGCACTAACTGGGAAAATTAGAAAGGTTTAGCATTGAACTACTGCTGTTCCTAATTCACTGAACACAGAGAATAATGGCGTGATAAGAAATTCTGCAAAGCCGGCAAGGAATTCTAGTTTGGATTATTAAATATGTAACTTTCCTTCATTATCGAATTCAACCACTTTAAAAGGCCAATTAATCGGGCGCCGGGGGACGAGGATGTGAATTCTTTCCAAGCATTAAAGTGACTACAAATATGATCGCGATAGTGATGTAATCTATATAAGCCAAAAACCTAGACAAATTGGACCAAAGCGTGCTTGAGTAGATATATTTCTATGGACAGCCATGCATCCAAATTCTTGTCTCTATCCGAAACGCCTCAACCATACCACAGCTTCAAAATAATACAAAATTTAAGACAATGATACTATCACTGACCTCCAGACTCTTTAATGACAGCTATCTGGCCCACAGTCCTCAGTACTTTTCCACAGTACGGTTGAAACCGGGATTCTCATGTTCATAGACTCGCGCGCGCGATCGTACATGCAATTTCAATGACACTAAGCGTGATTTTATCATTAAATACAGTGATATATATTTGTTATCTTCTATTCCAGAAGCATCTTCCTAGATTGTTGTTCGTCAACCAACAATTGATAGTCAAGTTAATCTACAACATCGAATCAAAACCAACCTCAATCCTTTAATACATTCCGGTATCTCAACACGCGAAAATGAATAGTCTCAAAGTTACCAATAAAAATGATATCAAAACACAAAATAATACAAAAGACGACAAGACCAAGACTACTCCCCCATGCGATGGATTCAAGACACCTCCATCTAACTTCTTGACATCCCCACTAGGATCGCCCAGTCATGTGAAAGTTTCGTGGTCTGGCAACATTCGAAGAGCATTACCTATCTCACCAACTGTTGGAAAGAGAGGGTTTCGTACCAGAAACAATCTTGTCAACAGTCGAAGAGCGGCTCACAGCCTACCAATTCATGACAGTCTATATTTGAGACTTCTTGCTGAGACTCGTCGTCAGCATGAGAGTCCTAGAGGAATTTTGACAATATCCGAGACCCGAGTTGATGGTGCTCAAGAGATGACATCGCCTACGATCATGTAGCAGAGGGATGAGAACTTAAATGGATGAGACGTGGAGAGATGGAATTGATGACGTTTCTCATGGCTTCATGGACAATATTTCGCATAGGCATTTTTCTCAAAGTTCCTGGCGCTCTATTCAGTTTGCGGAGGAGTAATTCAGGAGAGTTTTTTTAAGCATTAATGGGATAGCAGTAATGAGAAAGGAATACACTACAATTGTAATCACATCAATGGACCACTATGCATGTGAAGAAAGATAGTAGTAGGGACCTTTCCCGCGGAATTAGATTAATTTGATAAGATCATCTGCTGTGCAAAAGCACAGATGCTATGTCTCGTATCTCTCGAGTACGCAGGAGTCTATGTATACAATACCAGGCAAGCAATATCCTCCCAACAATTTTTTATGGTAGCATTTCGATTCATCCAATTTTGCAACTCAATTTCTATTTGAAAGGACTTAAATTAGAGGTGACTATTTAGATTGTGGAAACCACTTGAAATCAGAGAATCTGCTATGCGCTATAACATGAGTTGGATTACACTATCTGCAGACTTTTTTCCAGCGCACACCACTTCCACATGGCAGAACCCGTAGAACATATATATTCAAAGAAGATTAAAAATACATGAAACGACAAAATCATCACTACGGTGTTGTGATTTTCATCGATCGCGTTCATAAATTCGCGCACATAACCGTGACCGTATTGGCAGACACCAAGTAGATATATAACAATGAGAAACTCGTCTCCTCCTATCCATTTTCATTACAAGACTTTCATCTGTAAATCTCTCCGCCGATTAACTTTCATCAATCAACCGTCATCGAGAACCCCGGCTGACAACCTCTCCACATTTCAAATAATCTATTAAAACCCCATCAATAAATAATTGGTGATCATGAAGGCACAGAGTCCATCCACACCTAGTCCTATTTTCTCTCCGAACATCCCTCTGCGCAGAAATAAATTGCAAGAAAGCAGACCGAAAACCCCTCCGAATGCACACATGCTATCTCCACCAGGAGCTCCACGTCGACGTCAATTTCTTCGCTCAGGAGCAACTCAGCAATCAAACAGATCATTTAGAACTCCGTGCAATTTTGGAGGTAGATTGAGTGACAGAACCTATAGTCCAACACCACGCCAGAGACAGAATAGCAGAGATACACGCTCTCGTTCACCTCCAAGAGATCGCGTGCTTGCATACCGAAGCCGATCCCCGGTAAACGACCTTCTTTCTGGCGAACAATTCACTCAACAGTCATTAATGGGGTCTTCTTTGACTGAATCCATTGAACAAGACACAGTTTTGAACAATGAACAACCTTCCAGCTCATACTATATGAATGAGCGATCTCAGAGTATGCCATCCCTCGCAGATACCGAGCGCAAGGAGCAAGCTTCTGTAAATAAATCGTCTGGACTACCAAACAATAAGGCTACTCAAACGGAAGCCAAGAATATTGATTCGAGTAGCTACAAAAAGTCATCCAAGGATTCTGGTGACAAGGAGCATAGATTCTGGTCAAAGAATTTTTCAGAGTAACCAGAGATTGTAGGGAAATAGGTGCGATACAATCTGTATCATAGATCTCCAGCTGTTTGAGTTGGAAATTTGTATTTAGAAAAGGATATAAGAGAAATAGAAATATTTTAACCCTAACCCACAGCCATGCTGATTAAAAGGAAGATCACAATATCTTCGAGCACACTAGTCATTGCTTTGGATAGGGGAACCCTGATCTATAGAAGGATGCGTGTATATGGTATTCAAAGAGGCGCCGAGTTCCTTTTAGCTTGTTGAGAGTAGTAGTAAATAGAAGTTTTGGTTTGCTTGGGGTTCTTTTGTATGAGCACCTTATGGTATTGTGCTGTAGAGGTGGTCCGCGGTTTTGAATTTCCGCCGGTACATTCTATAACATTGACAGAAACTCAATCTTCAGAGCGATTTGTGCGTCCTGCAAATGAAGCAGTAGAGTAGGACTCCACGGTGGTGATTTGACGAAATTGAATGATGATCCGTTTCTAGTTGTTCCAGATGAATAGTACATGTAGGAATTACAATCAAACACAGTGGGGATGTGATAAATATTCAATTCAATCTTTCACTCAAAGAGTTGATTCCTATGCATTTGAACTTTTGAATATGTGACGTCGAACTAAGCTCACGTTCAAAATTTACTCACAAGATGTATAACACCGACTGGCGCTGTCTGAAAAAATGGCAATGTAAGCAATATAGAAATATCTTCATTGTGGAGTATCTCTACTCGTGAAAATTTTTCTTCTTAAGGCTGTGTATGTGTCAAGTGATTGTGCATTTGGAAATTGTCTAGAGGATTTTTCAAGTCATCGACGTTGGAAATACGCGATAATCCGCGTCTATCACACGATAAGGTGAGGTGGGTAGCTTTGGCGCGACAGATCGAGAATACGTTATCACTTTCACGCCATAGTATTCAATCCCTATATTCACTCAAATTTCACCAGAAGCGCAAAAGCATGTTTCCAAGAATAGTTGATTCAAAACAAGGATAGATAATGCCATTCATACGGTCTTCACCGAAGTTGTTCATACTATGTCTGTCTCTTTCAGATACAAAAGCACATCAATACTCTTTCAACTTCATACGAAAAGAATAATCTTCCCACTCACAAAGATCTTCCAAAGATCCCTCGTTTTACTTCGATCTGACCCTTTCAGAACCCAGCGGATCAGCTTTCACGCACTATCGCCCTTACAAAAAAGACCTCACATCACTTCAATGGAGCTGCCAAAACACGATTCGAGAAGCCTTCCCAATCAAAAAAGATTACCTTTAGAAAAAATGTACCAAAACGGGTCAGGTTCCAGAGATATTTCCGGCCAACAAGACACAACTTCTCCTGACGACGATGTGATCATGTCTGATGAGAACTGGAGCTATGTAACTGAGAGTGAAGACACATATATGGACGATGATTATTACACAGATGGGACTCATTCCGGCGACACCACAATCTATCGTCCATCTTCTGGTCTTGCGCCCCAGGTATCAGCTCCTGTTAAAAGCTTCGCTCCGGCTCAAGCCCCCCAAAAACGATATGTACCAGCCCCGCGGCGTTATAGAGGAATTCTTGATCCACACGAGGGCGCAGAAGATGCCGCATTTTTTGCTCACGCAAATACACGGTATCAGCAAGGGATTCGGGAAGCACTGCGCAAAAGTGAGGAGAAGTCTAGAGAGGAGAAATCGAGGTCTGCGATAAAGGAAAATACTGTTCTAATCACGGGTAATAACACAGTACCTGCTGCCACCAATGGGGAGAAAATTAACTTCATCGATCTCTTATGGGGTGATGCCTAGGGAAAGTTTGAGTATACGGTTTCAACGAAGATTTGAGTGGTCTAGTAGTCGATATGGAAACAATCTCTCTCAGTGGCTATATTTTCTGTTAAGTAGGGTCTTCCGCAACTCTGGGCTCTCACCTCGTAGGAGCCATAATTGTTGCGATAAAGCTGAACTACTGCGACTTTGGTCCGCGCTCTTGCAAGCAACTTCGCAAAATACTGTAGATTGGAGGATGGATCACAAATACATGTCAGCTTAGTTCAACCATCTTATTCGTGCTTTGTCAAGATGATCATGATGGCTGTTCGGGAGTAGTTGGTTCTTCGTAGTCAAATAAAATTGTTGATTCTCATGACTTCGATGAGTTTGTAATTAGTGACTAGGGCTATCAATAGTGGGAAGATCTGTAAGAATAAAATGATAGTTCCTGCCTAGCTATTTTATTGTAACGCTGCTTTTCGCTTTTTTGTATTTTAAAGAATAAGTATCCACCCCCAAATTTCTGAAATGTTTTGCTTTTGATAGAATGAATGCTTCTATTCTCCCCCTACCAACCAATAAAAGATATTTCTCAAGTGGGTTGATACGGCTGGGGAGTTCTCTTTTGGCCCCCCTGAATGATCTAGGTCTTTTCGTTTAGCACCTCTCCATTTCACTTCACATGATGGTTAAATAACACAGCAAGTCTACAGAAAACAAATAACAACTCAATCGTTCAACAGCATCAAAGCACAAATATCATGGCCAAAGACAAAGGCAAACAAAAGGTTACGGGTAGTGGCGACATCTCTTTTCCTGGACTTGAAAAGAAGATGGCTCCCAAAGCTAGATTGAACAAATCCAAGTCTAAGAAAATTGACACCATAAACAAAAATAAGCGTATTAAAGAACTCTGCACCATTATTTTCGGAGACGTCGAGCCGAACTCCCAACTTCACAAGCCTAACACCAAAATTCCGTTCGTTGATTGCGACCTCGAGAATATCAAGCACTTGAGTGATGATCATAAAGAGTGCTACAAATTGGTCAGCGATTGTAAGTAACCATTGATTACAACGAATTCTTTTAAATTTAATCTACACGCACGATATACACCATCATTGATGGGATCAAAGCTGACCAAATCTTTCACTTGGTTGAAATATAGGGTTTCAGCCAATCCAAAATCTACGTCATGTAGACAATCTCGAACTTGAAGAGATCCACGAATACCATAAATTTCACTTTCCAGAAGAATCGATTCAAAGCTTGCCAGGAATCCGATTGAAATGGGCCAGATTCTTTCATATAATCGCCGTCTTGAACGAAATGGAGGAAAATGCTGCGGCTGCTGCAGCTGAGGGTATTACTGTTCAAGAGTTTACAGATAGAGCTGTTGTCGTTCATTTCAATAACGCCGCTGCTCAGTGCAAATTTAGGGCCGCCGAGTTTCTTGCTGCTGAGGCCCAGTTTCGTGCTCTCGCGTCTCAATATGAACGTGAATAAGGATGCGAAGTAAGTTTAATATGTCTAAGTTCTGTGGCTCTGAGCTGATTTGCAACCTAGATTTCAATGATATCGATGACGGAGCTTCCCGCATAAGTATGGAAGTGACAAAACAATACTGGGCATCGTTGGTATCAAGCTTAAAGTTGATATGGTGTATGGTAGCGGGGTTAAAGTGCTCGCCGAGGATGGTTCAACATAACAGCTATCTCGATGCGCAGGATGAATCTTGTTGCAATGGAGTTGCCATGGCATTTAGTTTAGATTATCGCGAGTAGCTTCAGTTCGCAAGAAATTGTCAGATCAATTAACTTGTGTTTCTAACTCTTCACTACGCTTTTCAATGACTACCGAGTGTATTGAATAGTTCTGAAAAAACATCTCAATCAAATCTGTGGTGAATCCCGACTTTGCATGTTTAATCGCGATTGTTCCCCGTGATAGAATGCTTCCCGCTATTTAGATAGAAAAAATACTGGACTTCTTTGGTACATGACAGAAAATAAATACTATTGAAATTATTTCGCTAGCAACCAGCTAGACATAATTTAGGACAAATCGAATTTTGATTGGTTCCCTACCCGACCCCTGAATACCAAAGCAGGCTTTACATCCCACCTCCACCCTACAAGGAACTCATCCATCTAGGTCACCAAGCAAACAAGATCAAATTTACCTAAAGACAACAACCACAATGGCAAGAGTCAAAACAAAATCTACAATGAAGCGCACTCCCTTACCCAATCAAAGAATGGCCACTACCAAGAAACCCGCCATCAAATCTTCCAACTCTAAGTCCATCGCCAAAGCTCAAAAATTCAAAATGAGCGCTGCGACTCGAAGAATCGTGGCTATCAGTAAGAATACCGTCATTAGCAGAGTCAAGAAACAGGTTAAGAAAGACACGAACAAGAAATTCAAGTCTAATTATACCGTCGAATCTCTTGGAAGAAAGCCTCGAAGAGGTCGCGATACTCCTTGGATCGAGCTTCCTGAGCCCGAAGCCTTACTATATCAAGATGAGGAGAGTGTGGAAACTTATACCCATTACCGCAACTGTAAGTGTCAAATGACTTCTTGTTAATTCATCCTCTTTCCTTTCATGTCAAATTTATTTGGCGACACTCGATCGGGAGAAACTTACTAATAACAAGTTTTCTTTTCCATTTAGATTACGCACCACTTCAAGAATTAAAGAAGACGAAGAACATGACCTGGAAAGCTATTCATGCTATTTACGCAGAGCTTTTTCCCGACAGAACCGTCCCTAAGAGCGAAAAGGTTATCTCCGCCGGCGCATCTTCAAGCTATCACAGATTGTGTGTTATTATTGAGGCTGAAAACGAGGCCGTTGCTTTAGCAGAGGCTACTGAGAACCCCGAATTTGTTTTTCCTGACGAAGAAGATGATGAAAGGGCTCTAGATGGCCAGGCCAAGTAAGGGTCAGCAGGTGAATGAAAGCGTGCTGCGAAGTATTTCACACATTCGTCCACTATTTAGACTCTGTACTGATCTTTCAAACTAGTGCGCAAACTCCGCGAAGACAAAAGTCACCTATCGACAATCGAGTAATATGACGCAGACGACGCTGGCAGCTATTCACCGCGGGTTCCTTTGGATGGCGTAATATAATGGGGGTACAACTACGGTATACTGGTTCATTTTATTTATTTATCATAATGAAGCATACAGTCTCTGGATTATATCAGCTTTTGGTTAATTATGACGAGATACTTCATGATGGTGCTTCGGGGCACATCAACTCAGGATTATAATGAACGACCCATTACTACATTATTGTTGACCCTCTCAAATCACTATGAGTTCCTTTGTTTTGAATTCAATACTTATCAGAACTTTCTGGGAAGTACCACAGACTCACTTCTCCAATCGCCTATTCTTCCTTATGCAAAACGAGGAAGCGTTGTGACTTTTCCACACCTGCATTTAGATCTTAGCTCAAACCGAACTAACATTTCAGAGCTTTGATTATTATCAAAAACTAGAAGGCTGAAGAAGTTGTCTAAAGATATCATCATTGTTATGCATACTGTTTCCTAGAAAGAAATTCTACGGTTCCAATGAAGTTAAGCCTTCAAAATATGTAGTTTATCAAGGCATCTCACGCCTGGACTGTAACTACTGCACTATGAGTATCCTACGAGCCATTCGTATGTCCAATTCCCCCAGGCGCAATGATTAGTAAAATTATCCTATCTTTGTTTACTCCCTTAGACTCATGGTCCAATTTGTCAACTCAGCTCTTCATGATCATATTGATCGACTATTTTTCCAAAGCCACGTTTTCTTTCCTGTGACCGCCCCTCTTCCTGATACCTAGACCACTCGTCATTTACTGAGTGTCAGCTATGACTGTCTCCTTTGCTTTTGGGTTACTCATGGAGTGCTGTCCGCACGTATGTTCGACTAGAAAACTATAAGTAATTGTATCACAAATCCATCCAGAGCAAACCTTACAAAATCCGCGCTGAAACCCCCGCAATTTTCTGGCCTTACCATGTAGGTCTGCACTTTCATCTGAAGCAAAGAAGCAACGCTCTTTCTTGAATCCGATCAATGTAAAACATGCATCCAATTCTTGTTCCGTCGATAAGACCAAATCTTGATCGTGTCCCGATGAAAGATTCAAATATTTCTCTTTGTAAGGCTGGCTCAATTCGACCAATGTAAGACACGCCGCCATCATCTCCTCTTCGTAAATACTCAAATAGAATACAGTGCCGTAATGATTGATAGCTTCAAGGGCCTTTCCAGATCCAACACCCATTAGAGTCTGTGACTGATCATCTGGAATTCGTCCAACCTTCAGTTCATTTACGCCCCACCTCAAACTATTTTCAGTGAAGGTGTTGTAATCATCGAGCACTGACTCACGCCACTCCATTATGGAGTCAAAACAGATGAACTGCGTTTTATGCAAGCGAGGGACATTCGGCTTATGGGCCATATGTTTTGCATAATCCTCAAAGCAAGGATGTGTTGCAGGTGAGTGACGACGTACTGCAGGTAAGGCTCGCTGCGTTGTGCTTGAAGGAGGTCCACTCTCATGTTTAGATTCAATGGATTCTGGTCCATCTTTTGGTGGAGGGAAGTCGAGCGATGTGTTCCCGTTCTGTACCAAAGTCATTAGTTGAATCTTTTTTTTTTCGAAACAAATGAATGACAACTTACACTCTGGGATTTCTTCTTTACTTCCGATCCTTTGGATTTCACTGAATTATCCAGTCCCTTCTCTGAAATATGATTTTTGCTAGGTTTTCTCTGAAAATATGTATTGGCATATTGGCTTGAAGCATTGCGAGTCTATATACCTTTTTAAGGGCTGGGTTGTTACCCTTCACGGTTCCCAATAATTCATGCTGGGAGTCGATTTTGTCTAAATTTCCAGTCGTAATATGAGACCTGGAAACGTTGTACACAAATTAGACTCTGTCTTGGGTTATGGAGAGAACATTGTTCTATGGGAGAAATCAAGGCCTACATTCTGATTCAAGCACTTTGTCTGACTCTATAGTCTTAAAGTTGATATGGCTGCTATCTTCAATCCTTGACGGACTAATCGATGATTGTATTTGAAACAACAGAAAAATGCTGTTATCAGGGTTAACTCGTTAAGATTGGCCTCGAGAAAGAGATTTGTTGCATGATAAGAGGTTCTTATGTAGAAATCTGATATGTTTACTCTCTATTGACTGTGGAAAGAAAGAACATTCCAAGTGAAGCGTTACTTCCTCCTTCCACTTCACCCAGCATACCTTCAAAGGCAGAACCTATAAATATGTAGCTACAAACAAGCAATTATTCGTGTCAATAATGAAAAATCTCATATTCCCAAAATACAAATGTGGTATCAGACTTCAAATTTACCAAACTTCCATTACGCACTGTTTCATGTTTTCTTCACCTTCATGGCATCTTTCTTGCTCTCATTAGCACTCCAGTTCAACCACCACTCCACGGCCACCATATGCAGTACCATTGCCAGCCATCCCGACGTTCCAAATACCATAATAATCGTCATCGTCATACGCTCTGGCGGATAGTATCCAAGTTGAACTGGAATGTGAACTTCATGTGTTGATAGCCCCAGTAATGTATTCTCACATGTAGGATAGTTTTGTGTAATAAGCTCAAGGGGGTGCGAATGAGTGATGTATAATTCATGGAGAATGGAACATGTGGTGACGGAATAAAAGTCGCGGGTGTGTGGCGAAAGAATGAATCGGGCAAGGAAGAACATGAGCACGCGCATAGTGAAGATCTGAAAAACTTTTAGTTATTGACAATAAGATATGAGTGATAAAAAATTTGAACTCGATTGGATTTTGGTTCATAATTGAAAACAAACGCAGAGAGGTGGGAATAATGGTCTTGACTTACACAACCTGTCCACCCCCAAGTCCTGATAGCCCAAACTCGATGCTCTGCGATTCTTTTCTGTCTAATTGCAACCCAGGATTTAAGTAATGCAAAAAATACCATGACACCAAGTGTATATACCCAAATTCTAGTTTCGAGAGTCCCTCCGAAGGAATTATGAGCAATCCCAAAAGCACCTTCTTGTGTGATTAGCAGAAGTAGAAAAGGAGGATAGGGGTATCATCAACATGTGTTGCCAACCAGTAGCATGAAGAACAAGGCTCTTCCCAAAAATCTATGCAAGTTTAAGTACTTCCTCCTCACTATCGGAAGAAACTGAAGTGGGAGAAGGGTTCCAGCAGCTAGATTCAATATTAGCTGCAATCACTTTGATCCCCGAGTTGTTTCTGCAATGTTTGTAGCGATATTATACGATGAATTGTACAACTCAAGCCTCACACATTATACAATCTGCATCATGGAAGAAAGGAAAATTATTAATCAAGCATACGTAAAACACTCCACAGATGAACTTCCTTCCCCAACCTCATTAAATGATCTCTAAAGTCTATGAACTCTAGTGAAAATCTGGGACGTAATCTCCCTCCGAGAACAAAAGATTGTTGCGAAAAAGAGAATATTGAGAATGTGACAGTAAAAAGAAGAAAGTAGATGAGCGACTTTGAATATGTGAAGCCGGTAAGTTTCGAAAGAGACATTTTGTTGGCGATATTGAGGTGAGCTTGTGATATACCAGTCTGTTATTTATTGAGAAACTTTTTGAGTGGAAGTATACAACCGCACAATGTAATAACGGCAGTGTAAAACGAACAAGGAGTGATAGTTGGCGTGAGTATATCTCATATAAACCAATATCTATCGCCGACACGTACAATTTCACCTAGTAGGTACAGAGAGATGCATCTTTTTGCTCAAGCAATTAAATTGATAATTGGTCCGTGCACTTACATGTCTCAATCACAATATGGAAATGATAAGAGAGAGCATATATCATTCTTCATCTTGTACTTTTCAATGGTGTTGGATTGGGGACTTCTGTTCTTGAGAATGTTGCTTGCCATCAAATTTGGTAAGAGTTATCTGACTTGCTACACGTCTGGTCCAGAGGTAAAATCCTTGGTGACAATAATAGTCGCGAGCTTGTAGGAACATTTTAGACGCCAGCCATGATTGAGGTAAGTGAGTGTGAACTAAGAACCTCTTGCAGAGATATCTAGATACCAGCAAGATCTTGCGTCAAGATTGATTTCATTCGTTATTACACGTGATTTACACGTGATAATAATGCTAGCGCATACGAAAATCTCAAAATCCTTGAGCGATTTTCTTAGCTTCATCAAAGATTGTCTAAGCCGCACACATGTACAATATATATGGGAGAAATTTTTCCAACTCGCGCACCCCTTCGAATTTAGATATTGGACATGCAACAGTTAGGTTGTAAGAGATTCTCTGCCCAAGCCGATTAGAAGATTCCTGATAAGCTTTTCATGTCTCTCGGAAACTCTGAAGTCAAATCAATTCTCATCGTCATTCGACTCTTCGGCAATTGATAATCCATGGCAGGTACACCATCTAAAAAGCTATATTTGGCATTTTTCAATGGAGCAACAACAAGCCTGGGACTGATGCACACACCAACACATGTTTTCTTTGTTGGCGTCGTATATTTTGAATCCACTTCCCCTTGGAGATTTCCCCTAGGAAGCACCTTGTCCCGCTTAGTTTCCCGAGATTGGTTATCTAAGCCGAAGAGGACGCGAATCTTGGCGGTTGTCGGAAATCAAGGAGATAGAACGATACGAGCGGAGAGATCGGATGAACCGTTGAAACTTCAAACCCACATCGTTCATTGATCACGACTATACAACTCCGCAACTTCACTTGCTACGAAGCACTGAAAATATGTTCGAATTGTAACTGATAATGTGATTGAACTCTCCTTCAAGTCTCAATCGATTTTGAAAGCCAATACCGAATGCGACATAAACAGATCGAGTTTGTTGTGGACCATATATCTATTTATGAATGATCATTTTGCATGGTTACTCCATAACTTCAAGAATTTATCGTATATCCACCAAACCCACCAAACAAAGTATACACGATGTCAAAGATGGCCTGTCCAAGTGGGTTAGTGCCATCAATTTTCTTATTTCTATTTGACATTCCCAAGTTTATCTTTATCGTTCTGTCTATATCTTTTTTCTCCTTCCAACTTAACCAGTCTGTCGTTTCCAGTCGAATCTTGCAACCAAAACAACTACTTTCGTTAACATAATTCGGCATTCCTTGCCAAAATGAGGACCACTGTTTCTTCCATTATCAACCTGGGTTTCTTGACTCTGGTTGCCGCTCAAAGCTCGAGTTCCAGTGCTACGTCTTGTGTCTCCTCTTACCAACTCTGTTTAGACGAGGGCGGAGCCGACAACACATGCCAATCTAACAATGCAAAGTGCAAGAATTCATGTGCCGATAGCTACGGATCATGTCTTTTGTCGTCAGATACATCATCATGCATGAACACCTATAATACTTGCTTGAACGACTTTACCATATTCACGACACCAGATGATTCGGCCGGAAAGGATTGTGCATCTCTGTTTTCGGCTTGTCACGATTCAGGAGAGGCAGACAATACTTGCAATAGCTATGCAGCTCAATGTAGGGCTCCTTCATATGATAAGATTGTAGTCGGAATAGACGACTAACAGAACCAGGCAAGGACAAATGTAGCACAATTTACGCCACGGCCCTCACTAGTGGATCCTCAGATTCGTCGGCAGCCAGCACGCAATATAACAATTGTCTCGATTCTTTCAGTGTCTTCTCTACCAGAGAATCTTCATCTAACCTCGATTGGTAAGTGATATCTGATCAGGCATCATGATGTTCTCGCTTCTTCGATTCCCCTCTTCAGACTTTATGATTATGTTCTACCTTGCATGTTACGCTTTGGTATCATGTAGCACGACTTATGCCCCTTGGTTCCTCAAAAAACTTTCATCATGAAAAATACTAATTTCATCATCTTATAGTGTTTCCCAATTTTCGTCCTGCAGAGCCAACGACACCGCTGATAACATATGTAATTCTTACACAGCACAGTGTAAAGTGAGTACCATCATTACTTTCACATGAACGATATCTATCATGAAGCCCCGGTCTCTCCCAGTCTTGTGTATCCTTTCACATCTCAGAACTCTCATTTTTAATCCACATCTCATTATTCTCACATCTTCATTTTCTTCCCGTCCTTTCATTTTCTCGCTTAGAAATCTCATTTGAAGATTCAAATCACGTGCAAACGTGAAGGTTACCGTTCATCGCGGAAAATCATGTGGCACAGGCAGTTGTCCTTCTCATGCCCTCATTCTTTCTGTTCTTCAAGCCAAAGCCTTTTCCATTCTCTTTTCGAGAAACAATCAGAGCTTAGCAGTCCTATGACCTTTTTCACTCACCCCGGCCGCTCCCTTGTTGAGAATTGACGTTTTTGATGACCAATAACTAACTTTACGTTTCTAAAGGACAAGTGTAGTGGAATTTATGGGATTTGCCTTAGTAGTGGTAGCGCTGATGATTCGTTATGCATGAATCAGTATAACAATTGCTTAGACTCCTTCACGCCTTCAACTGCCTTGGACTGCGTCAGCAGTTTCACATGTAAGTTAAATTGTTCATCGCTTCCACGATATTCACATATGACCCAACAACACAACTCTTCTGGATAGGCAATTACTAACTCCAAATTTGAACAGTATGTCGAAATGAAGGCGGCGAATCGAATACATGTGCTTCTGAATCAGCAACTTGCAAGAACGACGCCAGCATCAACTATTCCACATGTCTTTCTAGCGGTCAGGCTGATGAATCGGCATGCTTGAAACAATACGACTCAGCTCTCATCCAATTTAACACTACCACCTTGTTGAACAATATCGATTGCGTTTCCAGATTCACCGAATGTGAAAATGAGGGGAATGAAGACAGCTTATGTCAAAGCAACAACGCCGATTGCAAGGTTCGTAAAGTTCCTTAACCTTTGCTCTTCGAGAATTCTTCTATTCTTCAATATAAACCGAGGCTATTACTGACACTAAAATGTTAATGCAGACCAATTGTTCCACATCATATTCCACTTGTCTCAGTTCGGGTGACCCAGCTCTTTATGCTCCTTGCTTGGAACAGTACAATTTCTGTCTTGTGACTTTTGCCTGGGAAACCCCCACGACCACTACTGGCCAGGACTGTGTTTCCAAGTATATGTCATCTACCGGAGAGGACAATGCTCGCAATGCTGAGGCAGCTCAATGCAAATCGTAAGTCTAAAACTTTATATCTTGCCACTGGTAACTGACTCTCGGGTTCTTAGTGCGTGCTCCACAAGTTATTCAACCTGTCTAAGCTCCGGTGATGAATCCCTCGAAGCGCCATGCCTTATGCAATACAACTCGTGCCTTCTCAACTTCAATTCCACCATTGCGACCCCTGATTGCGCTTCCAGTCTCCTTTCTTGCGACGATGCTTCAAACTCCTGCGCTGCGGATGCTGCCAGTTGCAAAAACACGTGCTCCGTGGCTCTCGACATCTGTCAAAGTTCTGGAGATCCAGCCCTCACCGCAGGTTGTCAAAAACAATATCAGTCTTGCCTTGTTTCTTTCACGGCTGCTACTGCTGCCATCGGAGAGGATTGTGTGGCTTCATTCACTGGATGTAGAAATAATGGAGGAGCTGACAATACTTGTTCTTCGGTACGAATAATTCTCGTGAGAAATCCTGATTACGGAATATCGCTAACCGCACAATAGGAAATGGCCAGTTGCAAAAACAAGTGCAGCTCCGTTTACGATATCGCCGGTACTTCCGCCGACAACTCAACCATTACTGGATCCCAAGCGCTTCGACTCTATGACTCGTGTCTCGTATCTTTCTCCTCCAACGACACCACTCCTACTGGTCAAGATTGCTCTTCCAAATACTATGCCTGTTCGCTCGCTGGTCTCGAAGCTCCAAACGTCTGCAACTCCGACTACGCAACATGCAAAAATGACTGCGCGGTCATTCTCGACACGTGCCGCAGTTCCGGAGATGAATCCCTCGTGAGCATGTGTGATAGTTTGTACAACGGCTGCTTGGATCCCGTTATGAGTAGCAACATTACTACAAATGCGACGGTTGCGATTAATGCTACATCAACTTATGTTCTACCCACCAAATCCGCATTCTTCAATTTGACCGGCGCATACTCAACGATTGTCAGTAAAGCAAGCACTGCGACCGCGAGTGCATATGTTAGTGGGGCACCATCGAGTGCGACAAATGGTACTGGACATTACACGCAAGCCACATCAGTATCTATTGCAGCAATCTCTACCGGTATCAGTTCTGGATACTCTCTACCGGTAGTTATTATTTCCGCCAGCTGTCCATTGAGCAATGCCACCTCAACGTCAAACGGCATTGTTTCCGCGAGCACTACTTCTGAGTCCGCTATCACTATTGAGGCTGGAGAATCGGGTTCGGTAGACAGAGCGGTTGATGGAAACACCAGCGATGAAGGCGCTGATGATGATGCATGCGAGACTTAAATCTATAGAGTGATGCTTGCGATGGCATATGTAATATTTTATGAAGGATATGGTAGAATTGTATATTCAAATTAGAGGTTCTTTTATGCCATAGATCGAAGACGGTTAATGATAATTTTTGTTACGCCTATTGAAGTGATTCTCCATGTCCATTGCTGCAGAACTGCGTCTTCTTCGATTGCTCCTGGAACGATTGATATAATCAATGCCGTGGAGCAGGGGTAGGTGTATGGTCGTGGACTACTTATAAAATACCAAAATTGGGAAGCTATTTTACAATCTGCGTTACAGGTAGATGACATGACGACCGACGAATTGTCTAAAACTGAGAGGCAATTTTGTGAGGTTCACCTGTGAGCACTAGCCCATCTCTGTAAGGGGGAAAGAAAAGTTGTCCAGTAGAGGACGAAAATCGAAGATCTGGAAAATGAACAATCACAACTCATGAACTTCGCATCAAGCAAGAGATGCTGCCCGACCAAGAAAGAAACAGCTAGTATCGATTCAAAAGACTGATCCGATAGTATTTGAAATCCAATTGAAGATAGCGAGACAAAACTGGGTGACGGAACACAAAACTGCAGAAATGAAACGAGATTGTTGGGTACAGAATGTCCTGGAGCTCAATTCCTTGACCGCATAATACTGACGGTAGAAATTTAAGAAGTACTGAGAAATTTTGGACTCGAATGGACGAATCGACATTTACTACTTCCAGCGAAATCTGGTTACCAAGCTTGGGAGAATTCGAAAGTAGCCCAAGCCCTTCTTTCGTGTGGTCATGATGACAGCAGCATATTACGGGAAGTCGAATTTTTGTTCTCGCCATAGCAACATCTACATTATATGAACTTGGCTAGAAGGGTAACTACCAGAGGACTTCCATGAGTTTCTCGGATAGATGTGTAAAATGAATATATTTCCTCGAGTTCAAGACCTCAGATTGAGAACGGACGTAGGTAAAAAGAAATTGGATTACATGTACGATAGTATTGAATAGGAACTGTGATACAAACAAGCATCTGCATTTTGTCTTTTGAAGTTCACTTTACTAAGGCGACGAAAACGACAACCCGTTCCGGCTAATGGGTTTGAAGATGCCGATTGCGCTTGTCAGGATTGATCCTGTAAATCGAGTTTGTAGGTATGCAACAAAGTCATGGGTTTCAACTTCATTGGCTCTGAGTGGGAGATGACTGACCATGGTGGATATATTGGTCGAGGTAAAGAGGGAACAATGGACCCTGACTAATAGAGCTAGTTCTGATTGGCGAAGTATGTGGATCAGGCGTGTGAAGTGAGTGTGTACTGTATATTACCGTAAGAATAATTTCAAGAGCTGGGCTCAGCAGAGGCGGAATGGGGCAGTATGGGGGCAATTTAGGACAACGTTCGGCATTCAAATGGTTGAGCATTTTCAACCGATGTCAGGCAATTCGAGATTCTTATGCCGAGAGAACTAACTTGACAAATGTTCAGTGCGTATCTCATCAAAAATAAGCCCATTATCTAGAGAACGATATCTTTCGCCTTCTGGCTTTGAGTAGTATAAATTTTGGACAGCCAAGGTCCCATAATCACTTAGAAGATTCCGATTTGATTCGACAAAGCAATATAGAAGGACAAGATTTTCCTTGTGTAGAGGACATAAATTAGCAAAGACTATTATTCTGCTCGAGTACACAAATTGGACGAAACTAGAGACAAAGGTGGAACTCCGTTTCTGGCATTGTTAGCGAGAATCTTAAGCGCGTAAATTCTTTGTAGGTTGGAGAAAGAAATAGAGGTCTTTGATATCAATACTTTTCTCGGCTGGTTCATGTGTGAGTATTTCAGCATTCATCATTAACTTCAACTATTAGTCACCTGAATCAAATTCAAGGGAATAGCGCACCCACAGTTTCCAAAGTAAAGACAGTCCCCCAATTCTCAGACGTGATGGCGTGGGGGTTACCTCAGTATAAGGGTCAATCACGCCCGGATTACTATCTCACAAAGTTAGTTCAGGTTATCCAGAAATATTGTTTCCCTTCTTTTTTGCATCATTCCAAATACAGACATTGTCGGGCAAAGTGGACTAACTCATCGCAAAAGACCCA
This sequence comes from Botrytis tulipae, assembly GCA_004786125.1. NCBI lineage: Eukaryota > Fungi > Ascomycota > Leotiomycetes > Helotiales > Sclerotiniaceae > Botrytis > Botrytis tulipae. The sequence goes on from PQXH01000185.1 coordinate 54,898, forward strand.
GAAATAAGTCGCCTTCAGATATCCGCGAGTATCTGGCGAGCCTCCTTGTTCAAAACCACCAGGTGGATGTTGTGGACGCGAGAGATATCGCGTCTTATTGGGTGTATGGCCGGGGATCAGACTTCTATCAGTATGATTTAGATACCTTCAAAGACATGTTCGGGGATGAGATAGGGATGTTGTTCTTCTTGTATTCGAGGGGTCTTACACCAGGTGGAAGGTTAAAAGTAAGAACTTGGAGATTTTGGCTTGTTGTTTTCGTCTGTTTTGAAATGCTTACGTTTTTGGGATATTGGATACGAGAAAGAGAGGAAAGGGGATATTAAAGCAGATCAGTAGAAACATACATATGATATACTGCTTCAACTCATTTAGAGTCTGCGACGTCTTATTGGTATATACTCGTTGTCTTCCAGCTGCCAAATTGAGCAATCGAAGATGGCTTGATCTACCATTTCAAAAGTTTCGCGTATATTGAAAAGGCCCTGCGTTGTGTTTATGTCATTTGCGTTTTGCTTGCTGTCTTGGTGGGTGGCAGTTTTATACTAATCGAAAATTGAGATATGCAACAAAAAAGCATGTCACGAGAACTTTCAAAAACGGATTGTTGATTGGCCTTGGAGACGTGAACTGTCTGTTACCGAAGTTGTGCCGAGTATGGATGAAGATGACTAAGGCAACATCTTGATGCAGAATCCTCAAATCGAGTCTTTTAAGCTCAAATACCATACCACGGCCACCCCCTGAATTTTCACAAGCAGCTCAGTGTCATTCATTTTTCCTCCAGACTACTTGTGTCTGCTGCGAAAACACACATTTCTCATATCTCACAATGCGATCTCTGTTTTAAGCTGCGGATGGACGAACAAATCCTAGGTGCACCTCTTCTGTAATGCCAATATCTAGAGGTACATGGGAGACTCACCGGAAGGAGGTGTAATATGATCAAAGAGTTGGGCTTTGGCTGTTGCCTTTGAGTATGGATTTATCGTATATTGTTTTGCCCTAATCATGCCTGGCATCATTGTCTGCAGAGCCTTAGGAATAGTTTCGCGAACTGCATTGAAGGCATTGTTTGCACTGCAAGTAGAGGATGTGATGTGAATGCAAGTCATTAAACTAAAGGCTTTTGAAGGTCTCCGCGTACGTACATCATCAAGTCTGTGGATGTCTCCGTACAACTGTCATCAGTACACGTTCTGGATCGTGTTAATTTAGAGGGCCTCACTACCACTGCGAATCAACGCATCCATTGTATCTGTACAAGCCGTCGGACTTCGAAGTAGTGGTTCCTTCAAACTGCTGCTTCTTTTTTGAAAAACTTTCAATGTACAAAGACTCCTTGTTATCTTCATGTACACTCATTTTTTGTATCGACATCTTGTATAAATTTCCTTTCTGAAATTTTCCAGCGCCATCTCCTAGATTTTGCACGGCTGATATCGTATTGTTATTCTATTACTTCCGCGGTTCAAGAGATGCAAATGAGTTCTGCGCATAAGCATAGAAGATAATGGTGACTGTCATTACTTTTCCTGTACCTTGTCTCATCGACTATCCCGACACAGAAGAGAGTGATTCCATTAGCATTAGACAGTCCGGCACCAATGGCTCTCTGTCGACTCGCTGGTGCAATTTCGTGTCGCTATAAGGTCTTCGCCTATTTCCAAAGATCTATTTTCCTTAATTAATCATTTCTTTTTCGCAGCTTGATTGATTCTTCCATATCTGACTTTGCTTTCCGTATCTAATGAGGCGTCTACGGATCCCAATCAGATTCAATGCTCACAGATGTACATGCAAATGGTAGATGCAAAGATGTCATTTGGATTTGATGCATCTTATTTGCAGCTTGCTTGGTGCGATTCTGGCTCTAATTTGCTTCTGTCAAAATATATTTTTGCTCGCTCAATCGATTGTCGCGACCGTCAAGCTTTTCCTATCAGGGTGTGGCTGACATGAAGATTTCTTTGTGCACGTGTTTCTCCATCTCAGTGTAACATAAAACACGTGACGCGGGGTGAATTGCACTGCTGCCTGCACTGCCTCATCACCTTCTCTTTTCCATTATAAATATCACTGCATGATCCCCGATATTCAGAAATCCATCCCTTACAATACTTTTATTCATTCTACGGAAATTCCATCAATTTTTGGATTTCCTAGGTCGCAGCTTCCATATTCTCCTATCTATCCTTCATTAAACACCTCGTCTTCCATAACTTCCCATCTCTACCATGTCTGGAGGGGTCTTTTCCGAGACACTTCAATCCATCACTACTACAAAGCTTACTGAACTTTCCAAAAAGCGCCATCATTTCGAAAGCCAAAAGGATGCTCTCTCCGACAAATTAAGCAACGAACTCGACCAACGGAAAAGGCTAAAGCTATTATTGGAAGGTGTGAAAGAAAGCTTCGCAATCACGACCTCCATTACGAAAAAGCGTAGTCACGATAGTAATATTAAATTATCTCCGCTTGAACTGCTTGTCAAGAATCTCGAGAAGTTTATCGCACAAGCTGAATATGATCCATCCATCTCCGATAAGACGCTAGAGCAATGGGAAAAATACTTGGTACGCCATATTGATGTGCAATCATCAAAACACCAGTATGCGACTTTGTACGGCGAGTTGGTTACAGAATGGCTTTCAGCAGAGCAGCAACAGAAAGCCGTCGATGCTGCCAATGACACTTCGGAAATTGATGAAGAGTTTCAAAATGTCAAGAAGGAGAGTGTTGCTAGGACTGAAGGACGAGCAAATTGGGAAGATTTGGTCTTTCAACCATTCGAAACCAATCATACGGCGATCACGGCATACCTGAATACCTTGTTTGGAATGGATGGGAAGAATGGGCAAGCCAAGAAAGCCTTGATTGCTCTACGAAAAGAAGTTGAGACATTCGGAAATACCTTGTCTGCCCCAGGTCAATTTGATCCTACTGTTTTACGTTGGACTATCAATGGCCTTATATCTTCCGGTCTTCTATCAGAGGAAAAGCGTGCAGCGCTGAAGGATTTTCTTGCCAGTCCCGTTATTCTTACAGAAGTTGCAGATGTTCTGAACATGCGTCTTGCATCCATAGATATCTGGGAATGGAACAAGGACATTACTGTTGAGCAAAGACGTCACCTTAATGGCACGCATCATATGTTCATTGATGAAGATCTCTTAGAAGCACTATTCCTCCAATATATTGGTATTAAATGGTCTGTTTTCTTCAAAAAAGCGTTTATGGATTTCTCCAATTTCGATGGAGCATGGTCAAAACTGAACAACCCTATTCCTCCAATTGATAAGGCAAGAAGAGATTTCTACCTGGGACCATCATACAACCCTCAGGGAAGTGTTATGACGAGGCGGGAGGAACTTTACAAATCCATATACTTCATGTCTCAGCTTCCCGATTCGGAACAAGACGAGCAAGCAGATCAAGACGGGGTCGAAGAAGCTGATTATAATATGACTGAGTTAGACGGACAGCGGTGTAGTCTAAGGCGCGGAGCACCTATGCAAGCACAGCAAGCACAGCTATTACAGCTATCACAGCAAGCTCCGCCTCCTGCGCCCAAGAGAAAGAGAGCAAAGATGCAGCCACAGCCAACTGGATTCGATAGTACTGCAGATACACTTACAAATTTTGATTTCGATTCGTTCCTGAACGCCAAGGAAGGGGATTCCGATAGCTTGCCAAAAACACCTATGGAGATCAAACAATTCATACTTCATTTACTGTCAACTGAGATTATCATTAATACAAAGCTTCATGGCGAGATAACCTGTGCTCGCTCAGAATTCGAGTCATTCAGTCCATCATTGCCACATTCCACTATTTTCTGTGTTCTCGAATTCTTTGGTTTGTCAGTAAAATGGTCGAGATTCTTTCAGAAGTTTCTTGAAGCTCCACTGAAATTTGTGGATGATGATACATTCGCTGAAGCTCGCATTCGGAAGCGTGGTGTTCCCGGAGCTCACGCTTTATCTGCTGTTTGCGGGGAAACAATTCTTTTCTGTCTTGATTACGCGGTAAATCAAAGCACAGATGGAGTTCAGCTCTACAGAATGCATGACGACTTTTGGATCTGGTCGCCTTCTCACCAATCTGTTGTCAAGGCATGGAAATCGATTCTCCAATTCTCAGAAATCATGGGAGTTACGCTTAACAAAGGTAAAACCGGCTCTGTCCGCATCACATCTAGTGGATCCAAGCAGCCCATAGACCTTTCCCTTCCTGTCGGAGACATTCGCTGGGGCTTTCTTAAACTAGATCCTACCACCGGCCACTTTACCATTGATCAACCTATGGTCGATCAACATGTTTCAGAACTTCAATCCCAGCTCCGCGATAAGAAAAGTGTCTTCTCATGGATCCAAGCCTGGAATACTTATGCAGGTCGCTTCTTCACCTCAAACTTCGGAAAACCATCGAATTCCTTTGGCCGTGCACATGTTGACGCTATGCTATCGAGTTTCCGACACATTCAAAATCTGATCTTTACCAATACAAACGTGATTTCATATCTCAAAGATACTTTGAAAGAGAGATTTGGGATCGACAATGTACCCGATGGATACCTTTACTTCCCAACTAGCCTTGGCGGTCTTGAGTTGCACAATCCTTTCATTGGGCTTTTACAATTACGAGATGGAGTATATGAAACCCCAGAAACGTTGATGGATAATTTCTTCGAGGCGGAGATTGAAGCATATAGAGTGGCTAAAGATAATTTCGAAAAGAGAACTCCTCAAGTCAATATTTCAATGGCGCGTCAGTGGCAATACAACGGTCACAATTTCTCTGATCTGCGAGACTTTATGTCTTTCGAAGAGTTCACCCGATATAGAGAGGAGGTTGGTAATTCCTGGGAAGGAACTCTGTTTGGAGTCTTTGAGAATCTACTCAAGCAACCAAGCAAAGAATCTGCGGATTGGGATGAGTCTGATATGATTCTGGCAAAGGCAATTGAAGGTGGCCTTTCTTCTGCTTTTGAAGGGATGGACATGGGATATTGGAAATGGGTTGTGAAGCTTTATGGAGAAGAAATGATAGAGAGATTTGGTGGATTGGCTGTTGTGGACAAAGGTTTGTTGCCCACCGGGATGGTTAATTTGGTAAGAAGTGGAAAGGTTCAGTGGCAAGGTTGATTTTGGAAACGAAGAGGGGTTTTGGGAGAATTGCTCTGAAATGATTTAAAGAATATTTCTTTGCATATTTGAACGATGATGAATTCCTCAGCGGGTTTTGGAAGAACAATGGTATTGAAAACCAAATTACGAAAAGGATTTGGAGGACGTAGGGTGCATCTCCATCCAACTCGATCATAAAATGGAGACTATTAAATCTAATTCAAACAATCATTCAAAAACTTTGATTATAGCTACCTACTTAACCAGGAGAATGCAGAGTTCCTCATTTATTTGTACAGACTTCAGTGAAGCCACATGTCTTTGGTGAGCCTTCCACTAGTAAACCCGCGTCCCCTCTCATCCATTGTATCCGTAGTAGACGAGGACATCACGATAGCCATGCAACAAACCAGTCAATAATACGGGTTTAAATTTGAATATCCGGTATACTCAACAAGTGTCAGAGTCCGCATCCTGCAGCCATTAGTAAGCAACGAATCCTTAACCGCACTTCGGTCCTCTGCTTACTCCGACCTCTTCCAAGGTGTTCGTTGATGCCCGTTGGTGCGAGCGAACCAATCACATTGAATTTTGAGGTTCTGAAGATCGGCAAGTTTGGAGAAAGATTATCCGATTTGGGGTTCATTGTTGTACGATTATGGTATTTGGCGATGGATCCTTTGGAAGAGGTTGGAATAGAGATTGAAGATATAAAGATGTAGTGCCAGTGTCTATTCATCTTCTTTCCATTATGCTTTACATCACAATTCGCTCATACTTTCTCCATTGGTCTCTTTCTACGTAGTCATCGCGTTTCGCAAACACCTAAAACCCCTCCCAATCGGTAGAACAATTGTTCTCATAAATACCATCTGAAAACATATATCACGGCCACAATGAGTCCTCCCGCACCAATTACCCCTCAACCAAACGTTCCAGTCTACTATGTCAAGGCAGAGACAGGAGAAATTATCACTTTGGGAAATGTCAAATTGAGAGTTTTGGAAGATGGGAGTAGGACTGGTATGTGCTTTTTCTTTTTGTTTCCTCTTGGACTACCTATAAATTCCTGCTTATATCTGATTTCGAGGTATCTGGTATGGGAGACTCGAGGAGATGATCAAGAGAGAGATACATGAATCATGAAAAAGGATTAACAAAATTGATAGATAACAGGATTTCCACCGTCGAGGGCACTCTTCCTGCGGGTTTAAAGGGGCCGCCAGCTCACTGGCATGAGATGCATGATGAATGCTTTTTGGTTACGAAAGGGGGTAGGCTTTCTTGTTTGCTTGTCCACTCATGCCTTTCCACTTATTCTGTTCTCGCTTTCCTACTAACACCTTCAAGTAATAACCTTCAGAGTCCCCGCCAATCCCTCAACCGGCGAAACTGAGAAGATAATCGATGCAGGAGCAGGTGATTATGTGGTTGTACCTCCTAGAGCTCCTCATAAGTTTACCAATGAGACGGATGAGGAAGCGAAATTTGTTAATACTTTTACGCCGGTATGTTTGAATTTTTACCTCGCTTGTGTTTTATCGCTACCTGTGGTTTTTGTTTTGGGGATGGAATTGAAAGGAACAAGATAATGGAGTGTGGTTGGAAGCTCAAAGGGGGAGGAGAGGAAGAGGAGGGGAAAAGATGGGAATCACATAGATAGAGAATTCGACTAACAAGAACCCAGGCATTCTACATCCATTACTTCAAACTCCTAGGTAAAATGATGGAAGAAGGAAAATAGTTGACTCCTGAGATTAACATGGCAGCTACGGCTTATTATGCTACGATTCCCGTGCCAAGGAGGAACTAAGATGATGTGTTTGAGTATGTGTTTTGTAGGTTCAGATTCTTAGGTTCGCGGTTTTGCGATCGTGTAGTAGATGTTATGTGGTGAAATTGAAGGTCGTTTCAGAGGAACTTATGGGGTTATCAATGATGGCTGTGACTGGCAAATTAGAAACTTAACTGACTTTCTTCTCATATGTATTCTGGTTCCTTACGTGCTTGAATTCTTCAGATCATAACCAGCGGCGGTATTGGAATCAAGTGACTGCGAATATCTCATCAGCGATTCATACCTTTCTCACTTATTTCATCTGGACTAGAGGAAAAGCTTACTGCATGTTTTACAAAGACGTTATCACGAGTTGAACTCGAGTAGTATGAGCATAGTTCCAAAATCTTCTCCTCAGGGTATTCACTTGTGACCCGCTTAGTGCAAGTGTAAGCACATAAATCCACTCTGGGTAGGTAGGTATATAAATCGAAACCTAAACCAACATCCAAACACAGAAATACTTTCCTTTGAGAATGGACTGAGACCTTTATGTGGAAAGAATCAACTGAAAGGCAAGCACAAAAAGATTACGCTGATTGGAAACGGGATTGATGATTGAATCGCAAATTTCCAAATATGCCATGATAATTGTTATTGTCGACAGAGAGAAGACAAGGTACTTTGAGTGCGGGAATTCGCTGTCACTGTCAAAAACTATCGTCGTGCTATTTTTCCATAAATCTTTATCACTAACTTCATGTGAGCGACAACACGATTCTAAAATATTCTCATATCTCACACTCCATAGTCTCGATGCGAGAATCTAAGCAGGAGATATTTACCACTCCAGTGACTACAATTTCTCATCTCAACCTCCCATTCGCTGGCCTCGGATTTCTTCCCTTCACAATCATTGCATCTCTAAAATCATGAGAAGTTCACTCTATTTTATACCCGGCGAGTGATTCGGCTACACCTCCTTGACTCCCTCGTTTTTGTTCCTTCCCCGCACCTCGCGTCAAGAGTAACATACATGTAAAATCACAACTCATTCCCAAAGCCAAGATCCGCAATAATCCATCTACAAACCTCCCTATTCCCTCTCTATCACCCAATATACTCAATTTGGAAGCGCGGATATAAATATAAAACCCGCTTGCCAGCTCAGCTTCTAAATCCATTCCGAATACATGACATCAACCAAGCCTCTCAGGATTCTCATCTACTTTCATACTACTCCATTTTCAGGCCAAAAGAAGAATTGAATATCACTAAACGGTATGATCATCCGAGATACAGAGGATATTAAATATCCTTCGATAAAAATCTAAAATAATAACAATCAAACTTCCCCCTCATTAACAACGGTAGTCGGCGAAGTGAAAGTCAACTTCATGGTGACTATTGAAATTGAACATGACGATGATGAGTAAAAAGAATTATAAACCGGTAAGTAACCTTAAATACATCATTACATAAATATTATTCTTGATTCCTGATATCAGAATATATACCCATAGCTCAGGACTATTTCTATCTCGAAACAGCGATGATCATGAATGATACTTTCCAATAACGAAACCACATGCTTTATATACCTAGGTAGATATTCAGCATCCCAAATCCATCTATTCTCCCACCACCACACTCGATAAATCAATCTATCTCAAATATCCTATTCGCATCACAATCAACTTCCATTTCTTTTACCATCCCCATCATTACCCCGCATAGAAACCGCTTTTCTTGCCGATTTCATTTCCAAGAACGACATTCTGCGCATTTGACTCGATAATCAATAATTAACTTATGAAGGCATATCAGCTACCTATCCATCCATCATGCACACAATAAGTATACGAGAATCATAACACGAATCCAAAGAATTGCTATACGGATATTTATCATGGTTCAAGAAATCTAGTAGATTAAACGAGGTAAGTGATATTCATATATCCAATAGTGGGTAACATCAGTGTATCACTAAAACAAACCAAACCAAACCATCAACATCAACAACAAAAACAAAAACCTTTCCTGCGAACAAGAAAATTCTCACCATAAGACTGACTACTCCCGACTCCAATGCTCAAAATCGGAATCAACCACAAACTACAAACCCCAAATCCTAAATCCTAGATCACATATAGGACAGCAAACTCCCCTCCCCACCCCTTTCTTCCTGTCCTCAAACATGCTCCCAACTCCATACTCCCAACTCCATACTCCCAACTCCATACTCCCAACTCCATACCCCAACTCCCCATCTCACACCTCCAAACCCCCATACCCCAAACCCATCTCCCCCCCTTCTCCTCTTCGCCTCAATTATGGCCTCCACGTTCCCTCCACATTCCCTCTACACCTTCCCGCAACTTTTAAAGTTCAAACCCAGAGCACAACACAATACAACATGACTAACTAAACTAGACCTTCGATTCCCGTTCCCTTATCTTCCCTCCCACTCTCCCTCTCGAAATAGGAAACATATAAAAAAAAGAGTATAAAGTCGAGCTTTATCTATCTATATATATATATATATATATAAATATATTCATATATTATACATTACATATCATATATTATATATTATACATTACATATCATATATGATATATCATATATCATATATCATATATCATATATCATATATCATATATCATATATGATATATCATATATCATATATGATATATGATATGTAATGTATAATGTATAATATATTATATATTATACATTATACATTATATATCACATATCACATATCATACATTATATATTCTCCTCTCCTCCTCTCCTCCTCCCTCAAACAATAAACAAAAAAACACACGCGCAATATAAAAATAAAAAACAATAATATCAATGAAAACCCCCAACCACATAATAACCACCCACCATCGATACTCTTTACGAAGCATGAAACTTCTACTAGATATCTGTCTCTCTGAGTTCTACAATTTTCTAAACATTTCGATTAATTGATATCCTGACTCGAAAATTCAAAGCAGACAATTAGATAGATATAAAGAATGACTGATTCTATACCAACTAGTAAAAAAAAAAGTAAAAAAGAAAAAGATTTGATATCATCCGATGAACACAAACATATACGTGATATCAAGCGCGCGCAAAAATGTTGGATAGATAAAATCTTTCTCATTTTTATTCAATCTCTTCTCTAGGATTTCCTAAAACTGGATGCTAGAAAAAAGCAAAAAAACAATAACTCGCTATGCAGTTCGCAATACAAAATACCAAGCCATGCAAACATCCATGACGCTTCATTCCGTGTCATGAATCATGATATAATGTCCTCCATCGTAAATCGATAAATTACGCATCGTCCCTACCAGGCTCATCTTTCCCAAGATTATTACCACCACTTTCTTCTTAATGAAGATCCTTCGTCCTCTCCTCCGCCTCACTCATCCACCTCTCCAACTTTCCTTGATCCCTAACCTTGAAACCCACTTTGAATGGATAAGGATCTGTTGTCAAACTAGTTTTGACCGCATTACATTCCAAAGCATCTAGGATCGGTCGATCCTTTGGATCTCTCGGAGCCACAATTCGAAAGGCTGTGAACAATCTAATAAAAGCAGTAAAGAGTTCTCGATTCGCAAGATGTGAACCTGCACACATGCGAGAGCCGGCGCCATAAGCATAGTGAGGTGTTCCACCTCCTTCAAGATTGTCAAGGTAGCGTTCGACGGAGAAATTTTGGGGGGATTTGAAGTGCGTGGAATCGTAGTCAGCGGCCCATGCGTTCTGGATAGTCGTTAGTATGAGTTGGAGCTCTTTGAAATTAGAAGGGAGCTTACCATATAGAAAGTAGTACCAGCTGGAACTGTAGCCCCGTTATATTCAATGTCTTTAATACTGGTTCTTGGGAGACAAATAGGAATAACTGTGAAGAATCGAAGAACTTCGCGGACGAAAGCTGTAACATAAGGAACCTTTTCTTCAACAAGACAACGTTCCCATGCATCTCCATCAGGGTAAACCTTCATGATCTCTTCATACGCTCGTTGTTGAATTTCTTGACCGTGTTCAGAGGAAAGATATGCAATACCCATGATCAAGTTACCAGGAACTGTATCAAGACCAGCAGAAACCATGGTTAGACATATGGATTTGAGTTCGTCTGCAGCGGATTAGTATATCATATCAGTGAGAGATTGCAGGAAACTTACTTTCATTCAACTTCGCATCAGGATCCTTGATAATGTTTCCGGTGATACAAGGATTATCTGTTCCTTCCTCGATTTGTTTCTTGAGTTTGTTCAATAAGAAATTCAAGTACTTGTCTCTTCTTTCTCTATATTCGATAGCTTCAGCGTTCGACTTTGGTAACAATCTCAGTAATGGAATATAATCCTGCCAGTTATTGCTCGTAGATCTGAAATTGCTAACGGCTCTTTCCACATCACAAATTTCCTGAAGCAAACTTCTGTCCTTGACTTCGTCAAGTCTTGATCCATAGTTCAATGTCAAAGAGGTGTTGAGGGCAAATCTTTGAAAGTAAGAGATAGGATCGATATCAACTTGACCGTTCTTACTATCGTCGAGTAATTCTCTGATGGAAACCTTAGACTCAAGATCAATGATAGGCATATAAGATTGAACAGCGGGACGATTCAAAGCAGTAGCTGCAGCCTTTCTTCGTTGTTTGCAAGATTCATCCCAAGGAGAAGTACCAATGGTGAAACCTTGAGAAGTAGATACGACACTGTGGAAGGTATGAAGAGTAGGACGAGAGATCAAGGCCGATTGATTGGTAACCCAGAAATGGCGGACAGCATCGAAAGTGTTGACGAATACAATTCGCTATTTACAATTAGGGTGGGATTTCCGCGGAGATAGTGATATGTCTTACCCTATTTCCTAATCTGACTTGGAAGACAGCACCATACTTTTCAGCCAATCTTTTGGCTACCAACGCATGAGAGACACCAAATTCCAGAAGACTTCCAAAGAGAGGATATCCAGGAATTTCCGGCAGATTCTTAATCTTTGGAGTATCTGTACGATTTAGGTATCGAACAATGAAGAAAACCGCGGCGACAATCGCAATGCCTATGGTTTGAGGCGACATTGTGGTGATATAGATGATATTGACGAGGGAGAGGAGGAGGAAGAGTGGAGTAAGAAAGTCAATTTGAATCGAGGTAAGATTGTGGAAGAACTGCTCGATATATAATGAAGTCCAAGCAATGGGATTCTATTCCATGTCTCATCTGTGAGTCCATGTTTCAAACTGGCCCTTACGAGAGATGAGTTCATTTTCCAGGCTTGACTGTACGAGCTGTGAGATATCCATATTCCCCAGTTCATCGGGAAATCGTGAATGAATCTTCAAATTTGAAAATCAAATATTGTGATTGGTTCATAGTGAGACTCTGTGGAGAACTGGGACCCGATCGTACAGCCTCAAATTCCGCGCGGGTTCCCTTCCGTACCTGAAAATATGGGGATGAAATCCGGAGTGAAGAAAGAATTGAAAGCATAATGATCAATCGTGAAGTTTGTATGGAGTGAAGATTGAGTTAGTCTTTGTTCTGCCACTCTCGTATATGATTATGACGGAATGAATTCCGCTTGAAGAAAAGTTATGAAATGTGATGACTAATCTTGGCTGCTTACATTCACCCCGCATGCGGAATGGAATGATTTGGTGACGCCGATGTTTTAGAATGCTATCGGCTGTACGCGGGGAAAACAACCTCGTCATGAGCGGTATAACAATTCACGAATTGCTTGATTGATAAATATTTCAAGAAGGATTTCGCAAACTTAATTTCCAATTTAATATATTTCATATCTTTCGTACCTTCTCAAACATCCCAAGCCAAGTTGAACATTAAACTAATTCCATATATACCATCATAGGCATTTCAAAATGCCTGTCACAAAGTTTAACACACCGGAGAAGTATAAATATCAAAATGGTTTCGGCTCATATCATGAGTAAGCTTATGTTCATCACCCCTTCAATCACTCTTCCTAATACTTTCGCAGATCCGAAGCTGTCGCAGGTGCACTTCCTATAGGAGCCAACTCTCCTCAAAAGCCTCCTTATGGTCTGTACGCCGAAAAGCTGTCCGGTACAGCATTTACCGCACCCCGACATGAAAATCAACAATCATGGCTCTACCGAATTCTACCAGCAGCGTCGCATCAACCTTTCACTCCTCGCGAGTCCTCTTCCTACAACACAAATCCAGAAGGAAACAAATTACATCAAATACCAAATCAATTGAGATGGGATCCATTCGATCTAGACGAGACAGTGGATTGGGTACACAGCCTGAAACTGGTAGCTGGAGCCGGTGATCCAACATTGAAACATGGAATTGGAATTTTTATCTTCGCTGCCGGGAAGAGTATGGACAAGAACCAAGCATTTTATAGTGCCGATGGAGACTTCTTGATCGTGGCACAACATGGAGTTCTGGACATTCAGACCGAGCTCGGAAACCTACTCGTTCGACCAAATGAAATTTGTGTTATTCCTCGAGGAATCAGATATCGAGTTGAACTTCCAGAAGGACCTGTTCGAGGATATATATTGGAATTATATTCAGGACATTTCCAACTTCCAGAATTGGGACCAATTGGTTCGAATTGTTTAGCCAACGCGAGGGACTTCCAAGCTCCAGTAGCTAACTTTGAACAAAACACCAATGGTGAATTTAAGATCCTGTCAAAGTTCAATGGACACCTCTTTGAAGCTACTCAAACACACACACCATTCGATGTTGTAGCTTGGCATGGACTCTACTACCCATACAAATACGATCTCGGTCGTTTCAACACCATCGGCAGTATATCATTTGATCACCCCGATCCCAGTATCTTTACTGTGCTCACTGCTCCTTCCGATCATGTCGGTACCGCCATTGCGGATTTCGTCATCTTTCCTCCACGCTGGCTCGTAGGTGAAGACACATTCCGACCTCCCTGGTATCATCGCAACACCATGTCTGAGTTCATGGGTCTCATCGGCGGCGAATATGATGCAAAAACAGGAGGAGGTTTCCAGCCCGCAGGCGCTTCTCTACATAATATCATGTCAGCTCATGGTCCTGATGCAGGTACTCACGATAAAGCATCAAATGCTCCACTCAAACCGGCAAAGGTTGGAGAGGGAAGTATGGCGTTTATGTTTGAGAGTTGTTTGATGGTGGGGGTTACGGAGTGGGGATTAAAACAATGTAGAAAGGTACAGGAAAATTATAATGAAGAAAGTTGGACTCCACTACCGGCTCATTTCAAGATTCCAGAAGGAGTTAAGAGAATTAGTCATTTGGTTTCGGGAGAGATTGAGGGCGTTCTTGATATCGGAAAGAGTATTGGTGGTGAGGGAGCAAAGAAGGAAATTAATGGAGGGGCATTGCCGCATTATACTTAAGCGTGAAGGGGAGGTAGTTTCGAAACGACGTTCTTATATACGCTTTATCACGAGTTTATGAATATACCAATATCATGTCATTATTTGTCGCCGTATCATCATATCATTCCATTCCAAATCATACCATACCATATCATACATATCATGCAATCGATCAGCCAATCAATACACCCATCATCAAAATGATCTGATCTGATCTGATCCCATTCAATTTAAATAATCACCTCAGTTCAGTCCAGTTCTAAAAATGTAACCGAGAATCTGGCTATCGTATCGTATTGTATCGTATCGTATCGTAATATTGAACCTGAACTGAACATTTCACATCCTCATTCATATTCCCAAATACGTAGTTTCTTGATTCATTTCATTTCATTTTATTCTATTTTAGATTATGTTAATCTGGTCTAGTCTAGTGCAGACTGATGGCGATGTAGCATTCTGTTTCCGATGCTTCTGGGGTGTGAGGGAGGTGGATAGAGAGGAGTAGGTGGATAAGGAAATTATATCTTTTATTACAAATTTATATATAGGTAGGTATGTAAATAGAAAATCAGATGGATATGGGGTACAATGTATATCACGCAATATAACCCGTGAGATTATCAAGGTGTGTGTGGATGTATGTATGTATGTATGTATATATATCTAGATATGTTATTTAAGTAATGGGAAATTTGGGGGAGGGAAGTAGGTAGGTAGGTATTAGGTAGGTGATTGTGTGGCTTTGGTTATTTAATTAGCTATTTGAGGGTGAGGGAGGGGTGATGGGGAGGTGAAGAGGTGTGGGGTTTGGGGTTTGGGAGGGGGTGATGGGGAGGTGAAGAGGGAGAGGGAGAGGGGAGAGGAAGAGGTATGGATCAATGAATAGGGAGTTTTGCTTTGATGTTTATATATACGTGGGATTGAGGATTGAGGAGAGAGATTGGTGGATGGGATGGGGAAAGGGGAATTAATGAATGGATAGATATCTAGCGCCTAGGTAGAAAGAGAGAGAGGGAGAGAGAGAGAGAGAGAGAAATGAATGGTGCGGAGAGTTCAGCAATAAGATTAAGGAATAGATGGAGGGATTATAGGATCATGATGTTATGTGATGATGTGATGTTGTGTATCCTCTTTTTAATTACTATTAGATGTTGAAGAGAAGATGAGATAGGATTGAGTGGTTGACATTATTGATATGATGTGGTGTGTTGTAACCTTGTTGTATTGTATTCCTTAATGTCTGGTATGGTGTTATATATATATATAGGTACCGGTACATACACATACTTATCGTAGTAGATATCTACCTACCTACCCATATCCACTACCTAGATATCTATCTACCAAAGCATTCCCATCAGCATGATATAATCCGCAAATCGAACGAAGCATCGCTATCTATCTATCTACCAATATCTACCAAAACGTACCTCCCCTCTACCATCCTCCGTCCTCCCAAAGCCAAGCCGCCTATGAAACTTTCATCATGACCGTAACCTTACCCCATACCCCATACCCCAAAACCAAACCAAAACAAATGAATAAAATACCTCACGTAGCATTCCAGCGTGCATTCATTGCGTCGCTTCCCTAACGCGATGGAGAATAATCATTTTCTTATTTTCAATAATGTAGCGCGGGCGTGCATGTTATTTGTGGGTGGTGGCATGGAGGGAAAGTTTAAATACGAAGGACGAATGAGGAGGGGAAATGCATGAGATGTCCTGAGGTTGGATATCTAATTCCGAATTGAGATTTGTGAATGCTGGTTGGGGATTTGCTGTGGTTGGATGATTCGATGGGGTGGGTGGTGAGAGGGGAAGAATGATACGTAGTTAGGAGGTAGGTACGTTGTTAGTGTTGTTTTACCCCTCACGGAGAAATCCAATCGAATGATTGTATAACCCCTCTTTTGATTGAAGGGATGGAGTGGTTGATTGGGTGGGATTTGGATAGGTTTGGATTGTATTTTGGTCAATTGATTTCTTGTTCTGTTTTTTGTTTTGGTGTTGATGCAGTGGAGTTATCTTATCGTCGATCGATTAAAATAAGTATAAGGTTATCCATCTTCAATTCCCATTTACCATCTCAATTTCCATTTCGATATCAATACATGCAATCAATTGTATCAATCAACATCTTCAATGAGTACTCGGAAGGTATGACGACGCAACAAAGAATGAACTGATATTCCAAAATATACATGACGTGATCAGAGTCAGCAGATACCATGGGCGAAACCTGGGGTATGACCCACTTCCCCAGTTTTAAGGGTAGAGAGGGTCGGACCTTCGCTTTGCCGCTTTACCGGACAAGGGAGTGGTTGGGGAGACTAGGCTTCTTTGGGTGTTAGATTTCAGGGGAAGATACTACATGGGGAATGGATTGGTATGAGATGTTGATATTTGATATGGAAGGGAGAGGTTGTAGGATGGTTGAGGATTGAAGATTCTAGATTGAGGATTTATAAAGATTGTGTATGTTTGATTGATGTATTTTGGAGTGTGGTTTGAGAAATGAGGTGGTATGATGTGAGGTATGATTTGAGGTATGATCTGAGGTATGATTTCAGGTACGACTTAAGTATGGTTCGAGGTGTGAAGTGAAGTGTGATTTGAAGAACAATTGAAGTATGATTGGAGTGATAGAATGAATCTTGACAAATGGAAATTAATCATGTCCGAGGTACCAGGTTTACTACATGAATTAATACCTTATGGTTGGAAATATAATTATAATTATTACTTCTTTTTGATTCGGATAACCTCAACCAATCACCTGTCTGTTGTGTGACTTCTTGTCTATTTCCCCTCATTTGGAAAATCTAATAACCTCCTCCTTCCTCCCTCCTTTGTTATTCACTCATCATCAAAACTCACTCACACTTTCAAATCTTTCAAATATCTATACATTAACTTGTTCGTACCTGAATCCAACACATTACACAATTTACAATCTACACTCTACATCACTTCATCTTTCTTGATCTTCAATTTATCAAAGAAAGTCTCTCTTCCAAGCTACACCACTTCCAAGTAACTATCTTAGTTATTTGATCCCAAGCATCCCAACATTGTCTTTGTCTCCCGATCCATATCGTGAGATATCGTATTAACTACCTTTTTACTACATCAAGTAAAACAAACAAACCTACCTTCCAATCATGTCTGCCGATACAGCAACTCAACCCATCAATACAGCAAATGCTGGTAAAGATGCTGATCCAATACCTTTAACCAAGGTTGATTCTGCAGTTCAAGGATTATCGAGTAGTCCTACTGATGAGAAGAAATCCATGGGTCATCGGAGAACAAGTTCGAGTGCTCCTGGTGTATGGAATATTAATGACTTGGGTATGTAAAGTTTTCTCTCATTTTCCTTTTCTTTGACCGATGAATACTTTCTGTCCTGCTTGTGGTGTAGCCTTCTTTGATAATGAAGAAATACTAACAAATCAATAGAGAAAGAGGGAAAAGAACTAGAGATTGCGAAAGAAACTCAAAAGCTGAACTGGTATGTACTCTTACCCCGCTTCACATACAACTTCGTATCTACATGATTCTTTATGAATGATGGCTGATGATATTGTACCCTCTAGGCGTATAAATAAATCACCAATGACTCTTGATGATCCGGAAAAGGGTTTCCTTAAGAAATCTCTGACTACACCTCCAGTCAAGAAGATTGATTTACATTTCCCACTGGGGTTGGAAGTCACTGCGAGAAATATGAAGGGTGTTACAATTAAGGATGCAGTAGATGCTATTTACAAACAATTCCGTAAGAAGGTATGTTATTCTTTCGCTTCTTCTCTTCCCGCTCTATAATCAAAATGTCATGTTCCTCATCTGCCATCTTCTCGAAACAGATACACTAACATATCTTCACCACCAGGCCGATGATGAATTAGAAACTCCAGTCCTCGCAGGATTTGAATGGGATAAAGATGAATCATGGACTCGTCTCATCGTTCACTGCAAGAAGGAAGGTGCACCACAACCCAAGAAGAAGAGTAAGAAGGCCGGTAAAGAAGGAGAAGAATTGTAGTTTCTCCAAACTATAATTCCCTCTAACTACACCTCCCTTTCTGCACTACTCGTAGACTACACTTGTTGTTCGAATAGAGCATTGATGGCGTGTATAATGATGGATGGATTTTGCTTTGCTTTATTGCTATTTAGGGAATTGATGAATTTTTGCTTGGGATATGGATGGTAGGATGGATGGATGGCTGGATGGCTTCGGATATGGTATTAGGTGGTTACCATGATATTCTTCCCTCTCTCGCCAATCATGGCTTTACAACATATGACGTGATATTTATTGAGCTAGCTGGCATGCTATGCTATTATGAGATTTTTCTATTCTTTAGGAGATGCATGATCAGAGCCTAGAAGCTGATATTGACTAGCTGGTAGATTTGTAATACTAGTTAGGAATTCAATACTTTGACTCTTTTTTTTTTTTTTTTGGTGTGTGCTTTGAGGATGAGTGGATTTTTGGTGTATGAATTGTGATATCCAGCTGGAGGTGTATTGATGTGTAGGTATGTAAGCTTACCTAGGTAGGTACCTACTTCAAGGTCGTTGGGGGAAATTTTGCTTGGTGGGGTAGGGGTAAGTAAATGGTGAGTAAGTAGTAAGTAATAAGTAAGCAGGTACTAGATAAGTTTCTAGGTATCGAGTGAGTGGGTGGATGAGTGGATGAGTGGATGGGATAGATGAAAATATTTGGTAGGTAGGTAGGTGGATAGGTAGGTAAGGAGGTAAATAAGTATTAGGTAGATAGGTGAATAATAAATGCGGGTTTCTTAGGGTTTGTATTTATATTGTGTGGAGGTGAGAAGTGGAGGGGTTTTTGGGGTAGTGGAGGGAGAGAAAGGATGGGGAGGGGGATTGGGGATTGGAGATTGGGGATTGAGGATTGGGGATTGCTTTTTATGGGTTGGGTTGGGTTTGGTGAGGAGGGGAGGGGATGAGGAAGGGAGGGGTAGGGAGAGCTTAGAGGAAAGGGGATGACAGAATAGAAGAATGAGGGGAGGGGAACCCAATGAGGAATTCCATTGACTCTTCTGCGAACTTCCAGCACAACTAAGGGGAGGGGGATAAGGGGAGGGGGATGAGGGGAGGATGAGAAGAGAGGAATAAGGGGAGGGGGATGAGGGGAGGATGAGAAGAGAGGAATAAGGGAATAAGGTGATAAAGCAATAAGAATAGTGGAATAATAGGATAGGGATAGGGATAAGAACGGGAATGGAAATGAGAATGAAGTGAAGGGTTAATATTAGATTGAGGGTGGAATAGCTTTGATTTGAAGATTTAGTGAGGGGAAAAAAGTTTGGGTTTAGTGATAAAGGGGGGAGAAATGGATTGGGAGAGTGAGAGTAAGAGCGATGGGAGAAAAGGGAAAGGGTTGTGTGCGAGATGGTGGGTTTGAGGAGTTTGAGGAGTTTGAGTGATATTATAATGATTTTGGATTGGGATTTGGATTTGGGGTTGAGGTGGTTAATGGAGGATGGGGTAGGGGAAAGGAGAGGAGAGGAGAGGAGAGGGAGGGAGTGTGGGTTTGGATTTGGGTTGAAGATGGGAGGAAGAGAGGAAGAGAGGTGGATAGGAGGTAGAGGGAGAGGGTAAGGGAGATGGCGAGGGCGAGTGGCGGGAAAATAGCGGGTGGGGGGGGATTTGATAAGAGGAATGAGAAAGATGGATGGATTCATAGTGAGATTAGATTAGTATGTTTAGTATGTTTCGTATATCTAGATGGATAGTTGGAGGTATGGGGGTTGAGTTGGAAATTGAGAAAGGGAAATTGGCACGAGGAGGGGATTGGTGTGTACATTTTGAAAGGGAAAAGAGAAGGGAGGAATTGGAGAAGAGATGATAGGAGGGAGTAAGTAGATGAGGTGGATGGTTTGGAATAGGGGTGGATGGTATGGGGAAAGGAAGGATTGTAGTGTGATGTAGTATAGTATAATGTTAATGTATGGTTTTGAATAGAATTAAAGAATAGGTGGAAAGGAGAAGAAGGTGATGGTTAATCAATTGGGATGAGAGATGAAAGATGAGAGGGATGAGGGATGAGGGATTGGGAAGTTAATGGATGATGTAAGAAGAGGGGAATAGTATTAAAAAATCTAATTGGAAGAGAAAGGGAAAATGAGTAGGAGGAAGAGAGTTTATGGAGTAGATGGGGTGGATGATTTTGAGTGATTCGAGGGATGAGGAATTAAGAGGGATAAGAGGGAGGAGAAATGTAGGGTTGGATATTTAGATGGAGATTTAGATAGAGATTAGATGATGGAGAAAGGATGAAGGATAATTTCATTTGTGTACATTCGTTACATATAGAATCGGTTATAATAAGAGGTGCTGAAAAAGATGAGTAGCATCTTAATAACTTATAAATTTACTCATAACCCCAAGAATAGGATCAAAAGCCGGGGGGGTAGAATGGCAATTTTTACTTTCTGTATTGGATATGTTGGATGTATTGGATGTATTGAAGGTGGTGATAGGAGATAGGAAATAGGAAATGATCATAATGTGAATAGAAGAGTGAACGATTCGAAAGAGATCGTCGATGGAGAGAAAGTGAAATCAAAGGAGTTTGATGAATGAAATGGAGAATTTTATATGGGTATGTATTAGGTATATAAAGTGTTGTGAATAGGGATTTTGGTAAAGAGTGGAGGGTGGAGATGAGATGGATGATGAGAGGATTTCGTAGGTTAAGTTGGATTGTGAAGGGGAGGAGGGGGATGAGAGGATGAGAAGAGGGGGTGTTGAAGTGTTGAAATATTGAAATATTGAAGTATTAAAATATTAAAATGTTGAAGTATTTATTGTTTAGGTATTGGAGTGTTTAGATGTTTAGATAAGTATTGATGCATGATAATAATATGACTTGGATTGGAGTTATTTACGCGAAGGGGGATTAAAGGGAATGATTCTGGGGGAAAAAGAATATAAGTATATAAGTCTGCGTGAGAGAGAGACTATGTAGTAAGGATTTCTTTGTATTGTATTTTTACGGTTTTGGGTTTGGAAGCTGGAATTAGGGGGTGGGAAGAAGGAGGGAGGAGGAAGAAGGGAGAGATGGAAGGTTGGGGAGGGGGATTTATTCTTGGATTGAATTGGATTGGACTTAATGAGATATTATCTTATTATCATTTATTATTCAGATTAGTCAATAATATAATGTAAGATATACGAGGTATTTAGTACTTTAATTTGATTTGTATCAACCTCCTTCCCCTCTCTCGAGTTTATATCCTCATTCCAATCCTCATATATATAGATAGATACTAGATACCTACTTATCCAAATCCAATCAGATATATATATAGATATAGGGAAGCGAAAAAGAAAAAGCTCGTCTTGAATAGCAAGAAGTAAAAGCAAAAGAATGGTATAGTATAGTATGGTATTTCAATAGAAATGGATGGATCTATTTGTAAACAGGAATGGAAATGAGAAGGGGAAGTTATATGTTTGATTTGGAAATGGAAGTGTGGATAGAGGGATTTGAGATCTGAGATTATTTATTATGTGATAATGCTATCTACTATATCAACATTGGATTTTGAGAAGAAGTACGAAATAGATGAGGAAGTATATTTTCTATCAAGCCCCCCTCCCCCTTCTATATCTTCTAGCGGAACATGAGAAAGGGAAAGAAATGAAAAAGAGTAAAAACAAAAAACTTCAAATAAATCTCAAATTTACATTCTCTTCTTCTATTTCAGTTTTTATTAATAACGTTCCACGAAATATTACATGAATCATGAATTATAAATCGTGAAAATGAATGTAATAGTAGGAGAAGCAACGTTAAGTATAATATAATTATTTAAAATTAAAAATTAAAAAATGAGAGGGGTTTATCATGTGTATCGTACTGATACAATTCCCCATCTCATTGCGAAGAGCGAATATATGTGCAGAAAGAAAGAAAGAGAGAAAGAAAGAGAGAAAGAAAGATAATAGGAAGGAAAGGAAAAATGATCGTCATTGATTTTTACTAATATTCATCTATCTCATCGTACTCGATGAGTGGTTTTGTAAAGCATGAGCGCTTGAATTGAAAATAACCTTACGTGGGAGTGTGGAGTTTGAGCTCGGTAAAAGATGATCTATACATTGATAGAACTTGATTTCTCTCTTCTCAAGAGGTCACTATAACTTATACTCTGATTTCTCAACGAAAAGATCAATAGATAGATCGATAGATAGATAAATCATCCATCCCAAAAGCCCTGGATAAAATCCATCTAAAAGGGTTCTGTTTGTTCTCCAACTACCGATAGGTAGTGGGTCTGTGGGTGATTATTGATACGATATTGGCATGTATCATGATGTACCGGTATGATGTATGAAGACTCCACTTTGTTCTGTCCTTCCCGCACGCGATGGGAGCTGAGGATGGGGATTGATGCTATTGTTAGGGTTATGGATGTTTAGATTGTAATCTATAGCGCGAGTGATATATCGGTATCTAAAAGGGGAAGAGTAATATAATCAGAATGAATGAGTAGGGAGGGATCATGTGAGGGAGGCATATTTGGGGATTGTACTTTGTGTTTATCAATTTCGGAATGCTCGGAATAGCCGGATAGATTGATTGATATAGATATATATATTTGGGAGTGTTATTAGAGATGGTAGGTGGTAGTTGGTGATTGTTGGTTGGATTTTGGTTTGTTGGTTGGGATTGGTGATGGGATTGCTAATCTTTGAATTCATTTGGAGGGGAGATGGATGGAAACTCGGGCGTTTCTTTCTGTGTATACTCACTCGTAAGTGGACATTTGATGATCTTGTATTGTGTGCGAGGGAGTAGTGTCGATGTCTACTTTCTAAGATTACAAAACGAGTTTATGATTCTGTATAGAATGAGAGTGGATTAGCAGCCCTGGTACGAAGTAGTATGAAAGGTTTAGATCTCAAAAGGATATGGTCTGGAAATCTATCACTACGTGAAGATAATACGATGTGTGAATGCTTTGACGTACCACAATGAAGCTATTGAAAGCTTAGAGAAGATTTTATAGAGGATTAATTACTAAGATATTACCTAAATAATGATCATCATACCTACTGTTCAATGTTCAATAATTACATCTTGGTGATGGATTTACAAAGGACGTTCGGGAGGCAAAAAAATAAACAATTACCTGAATGAAGTACTCGTAGCTCGCTGTAAGTACCTGGTGATAGTAAGTACCCGCATTCTGAGCCCACTCAAACTCGCAATGTTCACCGCTTCAGATTACATCGTGATGACGATGATGGATGGGTATTTTTCGAGGAAGGATGAATGTTGGGTGATGGATCATTCGAGGGAATCGATCAAGAGTTACTTGTCACGTATTAAATTTAAGAACTCGATAGATGAATTACGGATAGATGGAGTGTCGGTAAATAAAGTCCCGTTAGTATAGGTATACAAAGTACCTAGGTATTTAGAACGTATAGTGAAGAGCAGTTCTCCGGATCTTTTGTCAATAGTTCTACTGGTAGTAGCTTGGTAATTCTTTCTTTTGCCTTTGTTCTAGGAAATGGTAGCTGCCGCGCTCTTGTGTTCTTGTACGATCGTATCTAGTCGCCTTGGTTAACCTCTTTGAGAGAAAGGGAATTGTGGGAAGTTGCTGTTGATGTTGCTGTTGATGTTGCTGTTGATGTTGTTGTTGATGTTGAGATCATTTGATGTGAGGTATGTGTGACGATCGATGTAGATGTATTATATATGTACCTAGATGGATCATGGTGTATATAAAGCAGCTGTCTTGGAACCCAATTCTCCAATCGTTACCATCTTTCAACATCACGTGTAAAGATAAATAATCATATTCCATCATTCACCAATTCCCTTCCCTTTCTTTCCTTTCCCTCCTGTTAGAATTGAGTGTGGAATAAAAGATGAACACCTCCCTTCCCTTAATGAAGTCGGCTCTTACCTAGGAGCCTACATAGTACTCTTACACTCTTACAACTTAATGGAGTCGGCTCTTACCTAGGAGCCGCCTAGTACTCTTACTCCTACCAATTATCCTTGTCTGCCTTGTCTTGTTGGTTTATCATTTCTCTCCTCTCTCTACACTAAATTTCCCCGCATACGATAAAAATTCCAGTCAAGGGAAATCCGTCAACTCTCATTTGTTAGAAACTGATTATCGACTGGACTGGATTGCCATTTTCTAACAAGTCCGAGTTAGATAACCTTTTTTAAAAAAACCCCTCGTCGATTCAACCAAAATCTTGATAAAAACTACTTCCAACATCTCCGGCCAAATGCTTCAAGACATATATTCATCCTTCTACTTTTCAATGTGATAATGAACATACTTGAATCACAAGTTAATGATCTAAATTATATCGCAGAGTCTCCCATTGCCATCCCGGTCTTTGATAACATGAATGGTCAACTACAGCAACAGCAACTACAGTCTTCGGAATCACCCGCGGATACCGGGGCTCAGAGCGGAAAGAAGAGAAAAAATGATTCGGGTGAAGGAGGCGACGCAACGTTGAATGGAAATAAGGAAGGCACTCCACATACAAGGGCAAAGAGAAATAGATATATATCTATTGCTTGGTACGTTAATCTCTCCTTCCTTTCTTTATTTATCTTTGTGTGCATGTGTATGTCTTGCTGTGGTTGCTTTGCATCCTGGTTGATGTTTAATTGCTTCTTGGTTGATTTGATGGAAATGCGCCCGAGGAAATCCGAATGGGGGTCAGACACCCGACTCTACCTGCAGACACTATTACACATTGGATAATTTGAGGACGGGATTTCTTTTGACTGATACTAATTGATATGTTGATATAGTAATGAATGCAAACGAAGAAAAATCAAATGTAATGGAAATACACCATGTCAAAGATGCGGAAACCTCAACCTCGAATGTCAATATGCTCCGAATTGTTGTACCAATGGCTTCAAGGAATCGGAGGAGTTTCGTCGAATGAATTCACAACTTTCCTTATTACAAGAACAAGTGGATAATCTCTATTCGACTTTAAATGCCATGCGCCACGGCGGCAGTGGATGTGGTGATGGTAGCATATCCTATGGCGCATCATCAGAAAGATCATTGTCAATATCACAACAATCCGCAGTACAAGGACTTTCCCCCTTGAGTTTTCATCATAAACCTATACCTAGGCATCCTTCATTTCGAGGACCGACCAGTTCTGCTTTTGGTCTAGACGTGGCTAAAAACACACTTCATAATATGGGTTATCAATCATTGGCAGATGAAGGCATCGCTACTCACGATCCTACTCCGGTACCATCACCACCTCCACTACGGCCAAGAGCATTGCCATCCATCAACATGAATGGTGTTCGAGCTCCAGATCCATTGAGAAGTGTAAATCGAGAAGAAATGATTCGACTGTGTAGGGTATATGAAGAAGAAATGGGTCTGATGTATCCCGTTGTGGATATAGAGGAATTGATCGCTCATGGTTCTAACCTTTTTGAATTCATTGATGCCGCGGTGAGGAATGGCCTTGCCACATCTAATAATCCTCAAGGTATTAATGATATCAACTCTTGCATGTTAAAGACTATCATGGCTATTTCAATGATCACAGAGGGAAGTGGGCAAAGTGACTTGGCCTTCAGATTATTTGAGAGTGTTAGAGAACCTGCGGATCGCGCTTTGCATGATGAATTTGTGGAGGTCAAAAGCTTGCCATTCTTGGTCCTTGTGGTGAGTTGTGGAGCTTTGTTTTTTACCCCTTATTTATTTTGTATGTTATGTTTGCTTGATTGTTGTGGAGGATGAAGGGAATCACAAACTCTAGTGAGTCAGGATTTGAGAGACGTTTCTTTTGTTTCTCCAAGGTTGGTGGTGGTCGTTCGAGAGTTATGAGTTACTATTGCCATTTGAGCAGGTGAAAATAAATTCAACTTATAATGCTACATTTGGCCAAGTGGGACCAATGTGGGATGCCGAGCACATGTGGTTGGTATCATGGACACCTTCAGCTTTTTATGGCACCAAAGACGTACAAAGCTATAAAAGGATATCTGGATAGGAAGGCCACCACAATGAGGAAAATGTCAAAAAAAAAGAAAGTTGGCGTTGGGAGGAATCGAACCACCTTCTTGCTTCCGCTCATTTAAGAACGTGGCAGGTTTTACCATTAAACTACAAGGCCTGTATGATTTATTGTTGCACTGTTATGATTATCATATTAGAAATCCGATTACAGATCGATCATATGATAGTTGAAGCACAAAAAACCTATCCATCGCTGAGTTTAGGAGCTCATGAAGGATGGAAGAAACTGAAGAGCCTTGACACGTTGGCTCAGGTAAAAATCTCAAAACGACCATTGAATTCGTAAGGGACCAAACCTATCTCTACATCTCACATAAACGCCGGGATTATCGTATTTTATCATTCACTTACTTGCAAGGCCTATATCATTTATTTTTGGATTGGACCAATTGTTGCATTTTTCATTGGCTTTAAAGACACGCAACCCATAATTATTAGTATTACGGGTCTCAAGGACCACAACAATAATATATTGCTGTGTTTGGTTGAATTGGAGGTCAGAAAAAACCCCCCAATCGATGTCTGCTTCTGGCCCAGGAAATCAAAGTCGGAATAATGCTTGCTATTCGGAAGGAATCGGCCCACATAATGCCATCTCCAGTCAGAACTTTGCGACTCCAGCGTTAAATCACAAGCTCTATTTTATTCATTCTATCATTGGGTATATACTATGCAGACTGTAGTTGCGTTAGTGCCGACTGTCATGGATTCCAGAGTATGGGACTCTGTTATGAGTTCTCATCCCTTATAGATACCATCACATTTGTGGTACTCCATTATAGAGGATAAGCGAAGAACCACAAAAGCCTCGTCTCATTAGAGGTGGTGCTATCTATTCTGCTGTCTCCAGAATGAAGATTGAAGATCAACGTGAAGAAAAGATGGGCTTCGCAACATGAGCCAGGAAGAGAGCGAAAGAAATTCAAAAAAGAAAAAAAGATTTGGACCTCGCAGGATTCGAACCCGCTTCTCTGGAATGAACACTTTCACCTGGAAGGAACACAGCGCGTTAACCAATTACACCAAAGGCCCTTTTGTTTTTGTTGACTAAGATGACTTGTTCAGAATAATCTTGTCTCGTTCCGTCTCTACTTGTGGGCCCTCTGATTGGTGTACATATTATGCGTAAGAGCCGTGGTTCGACGTTTTGTCCCTTAGCTCTCTCCAATTAATTACCCATGTCGCGATTGTTCTTCTCATTTTCTGCGTCAAAGTTTACACTGTGTTCTACTGCCGGGTTTCAAACAGCTCCATCATCAACCTTTCGCAAAAGATTCAAAGTCCTGTTCCGCCTTCAAGTTCTAATTCGTTCCCCGTTCTTCTTTTCTGCAAACTGAATGACAAATATACTTTTCAGCAACAAACTAACATAATTCTTAGGCAATATTTCATTTCCATTGTGACGAAGAAGCATTAGCCTGGCGCATAATTGGTCAAGTCGTACGAATGTCAATTGAGTTAGGTCTGCATAGACGTGATTCTTTTTTCAAAGTTGTAACTGATGAACGAGAACGGGTCGCTGTTACCAAACTTTTCTGGTCAATCTATGTACTTGATCGAAGATGGAGTTTTGGTACAGGCATGCCTTTTGCTATACAAGATTCAGATATTGATCCCTCTTTACCAGAACCTGTATGTAATTTTCTCATTTACCTGATGACTCAGCTAATTCTTTTAGGATAACTCGGTCCCTTATCTACACGTCATGATATCATATTCAAGAATAGGTTCTAAAGTTTGGAAATCAATCTGCTCTTTCTCCCCAACACCCTCAACGAATATAATCACCGAGGAGTTGAGTTATCTAGACTACCAGATCACACAATGGCAAAAAACGATACCACCTCATTTACAACTTCCAACTGCTGCTGCCCCTCACGCATCCTCTCGCGCAACCCATCGACTACAAATACTTCTCTACCTTCGTGCCAATCAAATGCGTATCCTGATTTATCGCCCTGTCTTACACTCCGCATCTTCTATACAAGAGCATATTCAACATGCGTCTACAGTTGTCGAATTCGCAAAAGATACAATTCGCGTCCTCACACATCTCAATCAAACCACGGACATTTACCGCGTACAACAAGTTTGCTTCAATTATTTCCTCATTTCAGCATTGGCTGTCATTTTTCTAGCAAGTTGTCATGCTCCGGTTACTTTCAGCTCGATTTGTCGCGATGAATTCTATATGGCGCTCGATTTAGTGAAGGGTTTCTCGAATAAATCTTTCGTATCGAAACGTCTTTGGAAAACAATCAAAAGTCTAAAACAAGTAGCACCAAAACTTGGGCTATCCCCCACTTCAGATGATCATCATAATGGTGCATTGGGAGCGGATGATGCGCATAGTAGTGCGGCACTTGCAATGGCTGGATTGGCAGGTCATGAAATTACGGGGATGGGAGGAGGATACGATGCAAATGGACATGGACAAGGAATAGGTACGGGATCAGGAAGTAGTCCGATGACAGGAAATCAAATGAGTTATGAGATGACGCATCTATTTGAGGCGGCGTTGGGAATGGGAAATGGGCATAATGGATATGGAGTTGGGAATGGGATGGATGGGACACCGGGTGTGGGAGATGATGTGGGAGGTCTTGGTCCGGCTTTTGGAGAAGGTGATGAATTGTTTAGGCAGTTGAGAGATTTGTTTTAAGGGTGACCAAGCTCACAGTGGTGTTTGTATTATAAGCAGCCTGTATTACTGTGTATATTGAAGCGACAAAATATTGCGGAGGTTGTTGATCTTAGGTGATTTGAACATAGGGCGGGAAAACCGCAGCTCCGCTGATAGTTTACATATCCTCTTTACGCCATTTATCAAGCACAATATTCTATTCTAGCTTATAAGTAGGAGGGCAAGCACTGTGCACCAGGTGGTGCAAGCAATTGACCTCAAATCATTGTCCGAGATCAAGATGTCAAAAGCCCACTGACAGGTGGATCAGTCTCGACGGGTTGACGTATTACTGGATCTACTGGTATCTTGATCTAAAATTGCATATTACATCATATGATTCAAATTGAATCATATCTGATACATCACTGCCATGATCTTTGACAAGCATTTATGTCTGACAGCGGAAATGCTATCATTTTTATGGAGAGGTTCAGGACGGAATTAATACCGTGCGGCAGAGTGACGAATTTCAGCTCCACAAAAAGTTCATTCCGCGAAGAGTATGTATGGATGACCCCACAATGTGGAAGCTTTGCACTCACTACCCCTCCATTCGATATAGCTTGAGCTTGACGTCGGCTTGTAGAATATCGGCTTCGGTTGACGTTTATTGAATTCGGATTGAAGAGCTTGTGAATTGTAATTGACTTTCTACTTACAGTTATTGTCCCTCCCTTTCTTCTCTACGTTCATTGACAAATCTCAATTCTAACCTCACATCAAGTTCTTTAGTATACAGCTCCTTGCTAGCTATTGTCAACATGCCTCCTCTCAAGTCTTGGCTTCGAATTCCACCTAATAGCGATTTCTCCATCCTCAATATTCCCTTTGGTATTATCACCTCTCGGAACTCGCGGGTTACTCACCGTCCAGCTATTCGTATCGGCGACCATGTCTTAGATCTCCTCGCCTTTTCTAAATCGTCCGGATTCCAGAAACTTCCTTCATTTAAAGAACATCTCTCTGTTTTCGAAGAGCCAACCCTCAATGCATTCGCAGCATTAGGTCAACCTGTTCATCGAGAAGTTAGAAAATATATACAAGAGGTTTTCAAGGAGGATACCCCATATCCGGAATTATTGAAGGATAATGAAGAAGTACAAAAAGAGTGTTTGCTGAAGGAGGGAGATTGGAAGAATCATCTGCCGATGAGGATTGGGGATTATACGGACTTTTTCGCGGGGATCAATCATGCTAGGAATGCGGGGACTATGTTTAGAGTGAGTTTGCCTGTGGCGTATTGGAGTGGTTTTGATGCGGGATTCTAATAGATATGTCCAGGGAGCGGAAAATGCACTACAGCCAAATTACACACATGTTCCAATTGGATACCATGGTCGGGCTTCCTCGGTCGTTGTCTCCGGAACGCAAATTACACGTCCCAATGGTCAGATAATTCTGGATCCCAAGGCTCCTGGCCCTAAGAAACCTATATTTGGACCCTCTAGAAGACTCGATATTGAACTTGAGCTAGGATGTTTCTTATGCACGGGCAATGAACTCGGAGAACCTATCAAAGTCAACAAGGCCGGAGAAAATATATTTGGATATGTCCTCATGAATGATTGGTCTGCGAGAGATATTCAGAACTGGGAATATGTCCCGTTGGGTCCTTTTAATGGGAAGAATTTCTCTACAAGTATTAGTCCGTGGGTTGTTCTCCAAGACGCTATTGCGCCTTTCCGAACCGCTAAATTAGAGACGGAAGCCTCGAAATCGGGAGAATTGTTGGATTATTTGAAAGAAGAGAGTAATAATACGGGTCTCGATATTAATTTAGAGATCGATCTCACGACTCCAGATGGAAGTACAACTACGATTGGGAAAGTGAATGCGAAGAATTTGATATGGAGTTTTGAACAAATGCTTGCGCATCATAGTAGTGGAGGATGTAATATGAGAACGGGTGATCTTTTGGGTAGTGGAACGATTACTGGCGAGGGCGATCAGGAAATGGGGAGTTTGTTGGAGATGACGTGGGGTGGGAGTAAGGATATTTGGTTGGTGGGAATGGAGACGAGGAAGTTTTTGAAGGATGGTGATGAGATTACTTTGAGGGGCACTTGTGGGGTGGAAGAGGGAGGGAAGGTGGGCTTTGGTGAGTGTAGGGGGAAGGTGGTTAGTGCGGTTGTGTATTAGGGGGGTGTATAGGGTGGGAGGCTTAGGAGATTTAGATGTTACGTCGAGTAAAATTATATTATATCCTATCTGCTGGGTGTGTTTTGAGCTTTATATGTATCTCTTGTGTGGTTTTTGCGGATTTCCATTGTTCAACTTGGGTACTTTGGTTTCTGAAGGTCTAGTTGTCTGATGGTCTAGTTGTCTTGGCTGGTCGCTTTTTCGATTGATTAGACTTCTGGCAGCGCACCTTTTGAACAAAAACCGTTGTTACTTACTACCTACTCTCATACCTCACCAGAGAAAAAAGTATACACACACTCTCTCGTCTCTCAAGATATTACTAATGCAATTCTCTTCATGCAATATCTAGGTATTGCTCTCATTAAATAATTTCTGCAGCGAATGTTTTTTATGATTTATTTATTACTTGCTCTTTTATAATGTGATGTATTGATGATGTTTGAGGGGTATTTGGCTTTGTTGGTTATGTTTTATCTTCGCAGGATATGTATGTAATCTTATATTTGCTTTTGGGTTTACTTTTTGGTTTGGTTTAGCTTGAGGTGATTTGATTTGACTTGAGTTGATTTGATTTATCTTGAGTTGACTTGATTTGATATTTGACGCCACGCCCGAAATTAATACAGTAAAGTCGAGATGTAATGTATGTGTATGGTGCATGAGCACCCACTAGGTGTGAGAAATATTTTTCGGGCTATGGATAATCGATATCTACTATGGATCACAGGAAGTTGCGAGTTGTACTTTTATTCTTTGTAACCTTTATCCCGTATCCTGAAATCCCAACTGTAAATCTCAACTACAAATCCTAAACCCAAATCCTATAACTACAACCCCCCACCCCTTCCCCCTCTCTCCAAGGAAAAATCATCGCGCTTCTTATTCTCATTCTCACTCTCCCAGCTCTTCGTATCATCCCAAATTCTTATGGAAAGGTTCTTATTAAATGCAAAACTGCTTTTTGGGGTATCGAAGTTGTTGATGTTATTTGGGGTTGGGGTTCTTGGTTTTGATTGTTTTGTGTTGTGTTTTATGTTGGGATGGGGAAATTTGATTGTGTTATTGTGGTTCTGGGAGGGGTTGGGGGGGAGGGGG